>JAWWMW010097460.1:0-11207 GCA_035048345.1 Echeveria elegans
TTTTTAATTTTTAATTTTTAATTTTTAATTTTTAATTTTTAATTTTTAATTTTTAATTTTTAATTTTTAATTTTTTTTTTAGAGGATGGCTTAACGTTAATTACAAAGTTCTAAACTCGATTTTTAATAAAAAGGAACATATATCTCCTAAATTGATATGTAACAAGTGTTGGATTATTTTGAGAAATAGAAACTGTTTATTGGACTTATTGGGACTTATTAGTGCTTATTGGGATTGTTGGTATAGTCATACCCTTAATGGGATCTTATTGGGTATTAAGTTTATTTATTTCATTAAACTAACGGACGGTTAACGGGATGAATTTTTAATGGGCGGGTAACGGGTTACTCGGTAATGGGATTTTTTTGACAGAAAAATAGGTCAGCCAAGAATATATAACCTAAAAAACCCTGGCGTCTTAAAACACATCACGCAACAATCCCCGTGTTCCTTTCCTCCTCCCTCTCCTTTGACGTTTCTCTCTTCTTCTTTGTAATTTTCATCTTCGGAAACTTCTTCTGACATCCACGTCATCTCTCTCCCTTCCCTCAGTTTTGGATCTTTCCAATCGTATCTTTTGGCTTCTCCGAAGTGGTGGCGACGGTGGTGGTGGTTGTAGATTCGAACTTCGATCCATCGGGAAAATGTCGACGGATCAGTTTATGTCTGGAAACGGTAGATATTTCCAAATGCAACCGGAGCCGGCTACGTCGTCATCTTCGATTTTCACTATGCGTCAGATCCCTGAAACTAGTAGGATTTTTGATGAGTTGCCTCAGGCTACGATCGTTGAAGTTTCGCGACCTGATGCTGCTGATATTAGCCCTATGCTACTGAGTTATACTATTGAGTTTCGTTACAAACAGGTGACTCTTGATTTTATGCCTCGGCACTCTCCTAGACTTTCCTTGTTGTTTTGTCAGTAAGCTGTAAAGAGGTATGAGTATGATATGATATGATCAACCGGACTTGATGTTGATGTTTGCTGCGAGATTGATTTTTAGTATCACGTGTTGGATAGAGCAGTTGGGATATTCTGGCATTTATTTTGGTGGAGATTGTTTTTTTTCCGGTGGTGGAAATTTCTTATTGTTGTTGCTTGTTTTCATAATTTAAGTGGTGTTTAGAGAAGAAAGCTGCACAAGTGATGTTTCTACATTTTGGTTTGAAGAAGCGTGCGTTCATTGAGGAAATTCATGAGAAGCAAGACCAGGTGTGATTCTAATCATTTTGCTGTTGTCAGAGTTGAATTTGATTATTTATTTCTCACTGGATAAATCTATCAATTAAAGGTTAAAGAATGGCTTCAAAATCTAGGAATAGGAGATCAAAATACTGCCGTTATCCAAGATGATGATGAGCATGATGAGGAAAGTTATCTTATCCATCATGATGAGGGTGCTAAAAACAGGTGAGGGCTAATCTATGTTTTGAATATGAGATGAATGGGTTTTGAGTACACCTTCTGCCTTATATTTATTAAAGCTCTTACAGGTGGCTTTTCTGTTCAGAGATGTCCCATCCAGTGCTGCTTTTCCAATTATTCGTCCAGCTTTGGGGAGGCAGAACTCAATATCAGATAGAGCCAAGGTTGCTATGCAAGGGTATCTCAGCCACTTCTTAGGAAACATGGACATTGTGAACTGTCGAGAGGTATTGTATAGGTTTTAGGATGCTAGTGGTACTTGAAATTTAAATAAACAAACCAGGAGTAGTGGTCCTTTCATGCTGTTTATAGGCCACTTACATTATTACTGATTATTAATTAAGAGCGAATTTTCTCTTTCAGGTTTGCAAGTTTCTTGAGGTATCCAAGTTATCATTTGCCCCAGAATATGGTCCGAAACTGAAAAAGGGCTATGTAATGGTTAAGCATCTTCCGCTAACCCTTAAAAACAGTGATGCCAGAAATTGCTGTCGTAGCTGTTGCTTCCCATGCTGTACTGATAACTGGCAAAAGGTTTGTACAAATATATACCAGATGGAATGTTTCAGAGGTGTATTGAATTTCTAGTGACATGTATGTTTAGCTCACTGGATCTGACATAGATCAAAATTCAACCACAAAACCTCTGATGCATAAAACCTCTTAGCAGAATGTAAGGATCGAGTGGCTAGTCAGATATCGAGCTCAGTAATAACAAATTTGACATGACTCACAGTGATCATTTCCCCCATCTCTGTCAATATCTTTAAAGAGCATATATAGTTTGTATATCATATTCACATTAAGATTTTCCTCATTCTGGCATGCTCCATTTGGTTTACTGAAAATTTTGTGGATGGAAAGAAAAGTTGAGGGAAAGTAAGTATGGGTGTTTGGTTACTCGAAAATGAAACCATAACGGAGGGTAAAGATTCGTAACATTGAGGCCTGGATAGTTCTTCATTAAACATCAATTTTTTTTATTATTAATGTGCAGGTGTGGGCTGTCCTCAAACCTGGATTCCTGGCCCTTTTGGAGGATCCGTTTGATACCATTCCATTAGATATAATTGTATTTGATATATTACCAGCCTCAGACGGGGATGGTGAAGGCCAAATATCACTAGCAGCAGAAGTAAAGGAAAGAAACCCTTTACGGCATGCATTCAAGGTAAACACATGTATTTTATTCTGCCATTTTTAAAACCTTTCCTTCTCATTGTGATACTTTTGAAAATTACTTCATTCGTGAAATATGAGGACATATATTTTACAGGTAGTTTGTGGAAATAGGAACATAAGGTTGAGAAGTGGCAGTAATTCAAAAGTAAAGGATTGGGTCGTAGAATGATGCAGGACTTAAACCTCCAGAGGGCTGGTGTCATCCTCATCGGTTTGGGTCTTTTGCACCGCCGAGAGGACTAACAGATGATGGCACAATGGCTCAGTGGTTTGTTGATGGTGAATCTGCATTTGATGCCATTGCTGCATCTATTGAGCAAGCAAAATCTGAGGTATGTAACCTTTTATCTCTCAGTTCAAGTTATAGAGTTCTTTAATCCTTATTCTTTTTACTGGTGTTTTGGATTCCCTTTCTATTCCGTGTATTAGATCTTTCAAAGCTTCATGCAGATATTTATTTGTGGCTGGTGGGTGTGCCCAGAGTTGTATCTACGTCGTCCATTTCATGATCACACGTCATCTAGACTTGATGACTTGTTGGAAGCGAAAGCAAAGCAAGGCATACAGGTATTTATCTCATTTGATAATTTTTAATCGTAATTATATTTCTTACTGTCCGATAAACTGTTAATTAGTCCTCACCGGTCACCAGAATGAAGCTTTCTGCTCTTGTTGCAAACTCTTGAAAGTTGCACCCATGGCATTACATATGGAAACACCCAGTGGATTGCTAGTCATTTGCAATGCACATGCAAGTGTTTTTTTACTTTTCTGACATGGGTTCTTATTATGCTTTCATGTAGATCTATATTCTTCTCTACAAGGAAGTAGCTTTGGCTTTGAAAATCAACAGTGTGTATAGCAAGAGGAAACTTCTTGGCATTCATGAGAATGTGAAAGTACTACGTTATCCTGATCATTTCTCTAGTGGTGTTTATCTGTGGTAGGTGCTTTGCTTGGGAGACCCCTTCAGACTGGGTCCAGCATATTGCTAAAATTAATTTTTTCGTATTCAATATGCTTCTTGTCTTACAGGTCTCATCACGAAAAGCTTGTCATTGTTGATAACCAGATATGCTATATTGGTGGTCTCGATTTGTGTTTTGGACGCTATGACAATTTAGATCATAGGGTTGGTGATTGCCTCCACTGATATGGCCCGGGAAGGACTATTATAACCCAAGGTAGTAACTTGTAAAAAATATATAATCATGTAGCTTTACATACATCCTTATTC
Organism: Echeveria elegans; assembly: GCA_035048345.1. Taxonomy (NCBI): domain Eukaryota; kingdom Viridiplantae; phylum Streptophyta; class Magnoliopsida; order Saxifragales; family Crassulaceae; genus Echeveria; species Echeveria elegans. Next base: position 3,847 of record JAWWMW010097460.1, read on the forward strand.
TATATTCTTGTAAGTTAAATTTACTAATCAAGTGCCGATGGTTGTATTGTATATACTTTGCGTGAGGATGAAGACTATCGTCTTCTGGTCCTTGTAGGAATACCAATTAGTTATCACTGCATTTATATTCCTGTTGTGTAGGAGAGTATTATTTAATAGTGAATTTGGTCCATACTCGCAGCAACTGCTTTCTTTCTGAATTTGTTTGTTGCTTGTATGGTGTAGCATATTTGTGGATTTACATTATGGTGGTCTAGTGTTTGCATTGACAACCGTTTAACGATATTTTGTGTACTGGTGTTGCTTATTGATAACTCTTAGGGAATCTGAACCTAACTCCTGGGAAGATACAATGAAGGATGAACTTGATCGTATGAAATATCCCCGAATGCCATGGCATGATGTTCACTGTGCTCTCTGGGGTCCACCCTGTCGAGATGCCGCCAGACATTTTTTTCAGCGGTGGAATTATGCAAAGGTAATTTTTTGCTACTGTATGCTGCTGACCACTTTTTATACTGAAATTCATAGTACTCATATAATTTTGTGCATTTGATCAGAGAAATAAAGCTCCAAATGAACAAACAATACCTCTACTGATACCTCAACAGCACATGGTTATTCCACACTATTTGGGGAGTAGAGAAATCGATGATGAAAATAAGGTTCAGAATGGTCCTAAGGAGATAAAAAGACTGGACTCGTTATCCCCTCGCTCATCCTCTCAGGACATTCCCCTTCTTTTGCCACAAGAAGCTGACGGAATGGGGGTTCCCCCAGACGATTCAAGATTTAAAGGATTGGATCCAATTTCAGATCACCTTAGTAAGCCAAGAAGAAATAGTGGAAGTTATTCTTTGCCTTTCTCAAAGTCCAAAACAGAATCATTACTTCCAGACATGCAGATGAAGGGTTTTGTTGATGACCATGATATTTTAGATCTTCAAACGAAAGTATCGTCCTGTGTTGTGGATGAACCTGTTACCAAAATGTCAGATGAAGAATGGTGGGAAACCCAAGAGAGGGGAAATCAAGCCCTTTATATTGACGAGAATGGACAAGTGGGTCCCCGTACGACATGCCGGTGTCAGGTAATCTGTTGGCTCTTGTGCTTTGTTGATTGCTTTACTCCTGTATTGGCAACTATTTTATTCTGTATTAAGATTTTCAAATTCGGGGTCCATTTATGTATTTTTAGTTTGCTTATTTGGTATCTGTATAACTGTGAGGGTATATTTTGTTGAGATGATCCTTATATGTTTGTATTTTCATATGCATCCCTTTTTATACAGGTATTTAGGAGTGTGTGCCAATGGTCAGCTGGCACTAGTCGAGTGGAGGATAGTATTCACAATGCGTATTGCTCTCTTATTGAAAAGGCGGAACACTTTCTATATATCGAGGTGGGTGCTCAGAACTTTTATTTCAAGTAATCAAGCGTGACAGTCATATGTGTACATAATGAGTGTCCATCAAAGCAGTTACTGGTAGATAATTTTGTCTCTGACTTTCATTTGTTTATGGTATTTTGTTCCCAGAACCAATTTTTCATTTCAGGCCTTTCAGGGGATGATATTATCCGCAATCGAGTTCTTGAAGCACTATACAAACGTATCATGCGAGCATATAATGAGAGGAAGAGCTTCAGAGTTATCATTGCCATACCTCTTCTTCCCGGTTTCCAGGTAATATCTTTGTTGTTTTGTCTCCGAAAAACAAAGTAGAAAGTTAGTGATATCTAAGAGGTATGTTTGCTAGGGTGGCCTTGATGATGGTGGTGCAGCATCTGTCAGAGCCATTATGCATTGGCAGTACCGAACAATTAGCAGAGGGCATAATTCAATTTTGCACAATCTCTATGATCTTCTTGGACCTAAAACACATGATTATATATCTTTTTATGGCCTACGAGCTTACGGGAAGCTATCTGAGAATGGTCCGATAGCCTGTAGTCAGGTATCGTTATAATTCGCTTAATATAATCTTTTTTCTTTCTCGTGACTTTGCAAATTTGTTGATCAATTTCACGTGCCTGCATCCTTTTGTAGGTTTACGTTCACAGTAAAATTATGATAGTAGACGACTGTTCAGTGTTGATTGGATCAGCAAATATCAATGATAGAAGTTTGCTAGGATCAAGAGACTCGGAGGTAAGTCAAAATGCTTCTTTATTTTCAAAACATTAAATTAACTGCATGCTTTCAGTCTTCTGCTTTATTTGGTTACTGTTAATACCTTACGTGGTTTGCACGTGAGTAAATAAACATAACTTGATCAGTTTCTGTTCATGATTAATACAAACTTTGATTGAAATGCTTTCTTCACCTTTGCAATTATTTCTGACAAACCTTTGCAGATTGGTGTCCTTATTGAAGACAAAGACTTTGTTACCTCTTCCATGGGAGGCAATCAATGGAAAGCTGGAAAGTTTGCTCTTAGTCTACGCTTATCATTATGGTCGGAACTCGGAAGTCGGAACACCTTGGTCTTCGTTCGGGAGAGGTTAGATTCTTTCGCTTGCATGTAAATATATCCTTGGTCTTGGCCATTTCATAATATTAAACAATAAATACTTGGAAGTTGGAACTGAAAACATCACTCCAGATGGAATTTCTGATACCGAAAGTAGTATGGTTATATTTAATTAATCAAACCATTACTTGGTGCGCTCAAGTACTGACTATCATATATCTGTCTTTCTTTTACCTCTGGATAACTCTGATAAAGGATCCTGTTGCTGATTCCACATACAAGGATATATGGATGGCCACAGCCCACAGCAAAGGTGATGACAGTTCAACTTTAGGAATATGTTTTGTCTTGTCATGAATCCCATTTATTCACTTTAGTTTAGCATGCCATCTAAGTGTCATGAGTCGAACAACTATATGAAGTCATGTCTTCAAAAAAAAATCTGCAAATAAAATTTTGTTAGCTTTTAAAAATGGCTGCGAAGTGTGGTTTTTCTGTGAAACCTTATAACATAAATGTAACTTGGCTGTGCAGTTCGATTTCATTTCATGGAAAAGAATGCACTACTCATTCATTTCTGTGAAACCTTATAACATATGTGAACCTAAAGAACTGTTCTTTTTCATCAAAAAAAAAAAAAAAAAACTGTTCTTTTTACACTTAACAGTTTAGTTAATGATAAAGAACATCATACCTATGCCTTTCTGTGTCTCATAGTGAAAATGTATCAGTGACTCTTTTCTGTGTGCGGGTACAGACGAATACAATGATCTATCAAGACGTTTTCGCTTGCATACCAAACGATCTTATCCACTCCAGGTAGTTCTCTATAATTGTTGGCATTTATTTAATTTATTACGTACAATTTTTCTACGGTGGTTCATCTCTTATTGCTTCTCTCCTCCTGTTGAGAATTTCAGATTGGCAATCAGACAAAGTGTAGCCCATTGGAAGGACAAGCTCAGCCACACTACAATTGATTTAGGCATAGCACCTTCTAAGATAGAAATCATATCATGATGGAGAGCTGACAGAGATCGACCCATTGGAGAGATTGTCATCTGTGAATGGGCATTTGGTATCATTTCCATTGGATTTCATGTGCAAGGAAGATCTCAGACCCGTCTTCAATGAAAGCGAGTACTACGCGTCTCCACAAGTTTTCCACTAGCTGTAGCTACTTGCTGCACACACCATATGAACTGGTAAACTGCATACTGGCATCCAATATTCTGTACATGCAAAGGAAGAACGTACTTGTAAGCTCGAGCATTCAGCTTTAAATTAAAGCTGAAGCAGAGCTCCATTGCCCCATCATTTTGAATGGATGGGTTCCACGTACGCCTGAATCGGAACCTCATTGTATATGGACTTGGTAGTTGCACCAACAAATGACAGAGTATATCTCTAGCAACTCTTTCAATTTTTGTAAGTATATGTTAACAAAGCCGATAGCAAATACAGGCCGCGATACCTAACAAATAGAGACTTAACAAGTCCAATAAATACAGTCATATAGTAAACGTCATAACAAATTGGTACTTGTACTCTTCTTGAACGTCGGGTCAGAACTCAGAACATTTGTAACTATCCACGGACAAGCATCTACATGGTGTATTGGTGTTGTAAGAGCATCTGCACCCATGAGGTCCTAGAGCACCTCCTCCTCTCGTAATTTCACCTCTCATTTTGTGCTTGTAGGAAAGTCCTCTAGCACCTCATGGGTTCATATGCTCTAAAAGTAATCGACTCAAGCATCCCTCAAGAACGTTCACTATGGACGTGGAAAAACATCCTTGGAAAAGTTCACAACAGAGTGTTGAATCAAAATAATACTTTTGCTCATGAAGGTCCATTACATCTTATTGTCGAAATCAAACGAGAACAAAGAAGAACTAGATAGTTAGGTTTTATTAATTTACGTTAACTCTAATTTTGTTATTTTGATTTCAATTTACAAAATTTGTATTTAGATACAATTAATTTCGGCCTGAAAAGAATAGACGGTCAATATGAATTCGCACCGTTCACCATATTTAATATTTCCCACTGAGTCCAAACTCTTATGATTTCAATAGTTCAAGTTTAACGTTTACATGTTAATTCTAAAACTATTTTCTTAATCTGTTGTTCTAAATCAGTAAAAATTGGTTTATTTGGTTGAACTAATAATAGCTTCTTGTTATTTGTTGTGCGTTATAAAGCAACACCATTTTGTTCAAATTACACTTACTCACTTCATCCCGTTATTACATTTGAACTTGAACACAAGATTTAAGGAAATGAAGTTATGTGATATAAAATAGAAAATCTTGAATAAACAATGTAAATGTGAGAGGAAAGATATTCATTTTTTAAAAATGGCTAATTACTTTTTCAAATGACACCCCTCCGTTTATTTTTCACACTTAAAAACCTTCACGTTTTCGACGTTTTCATTTAAAGACTCGTCCTTCATAATTAACGGAATTGATCCATGAATTGAAATTTTAAAAACTTTAGAGGTCAGATTAAAATGCAAAAAATACAATATAACCTCTCATTTTCCACCACCACCACCACATAACAAGAGAACGTACCTTAATTAATGGTTATATGCTATACGATGTGATAATAACAGGTAACAACCTTTTCACATTGGAAGTTTAAATTTTGTACATCGTCATAACTTATTGAACGAAAAGTGGAACAATTAATGGTCAGGGTTCAACTTGGTGGGATAAGTACAATTCACATTCATTAGATTACAGCCATCCCCATCTAGTTGAATTCATTTCCTGCAATTACACTGCACTGTCAAATGTCACCTTGTTGAATGCACCTGCTTACAATATCCATCCAGTACATTCCAGGTACTCATGCTTCTTGGTAATCTCCATTAGATTTATTTCGTTTAGGAGAAATAATAATTCTCACACCATTTGGTTTCTTGCAGCTAATGTTTTAGTGCAGAATGTATCTGTTTTTACTCCTCCAGATTCGCCCTATACCCTTGGCAATAGTACCAGGTCGGTTTCTGATATGCTGGTCTAAAAAATTTCACTACTAACAAATTTACCGACCGATTGTTTTTTTTATGATTTTCCATTCAACATATGGCCATTGAACTTAATTAACTGTAACTAAAAATCAGCCTTTTCCGTTTTAAGTTTCTAGAGGTTTGCTTGATGTAATTTGTTAACTCTTTTCGATGTGATAAAATCTTGCAGACGCTAAAATGTGTCACAATCCGTAATCCCTGCACCGTGTCCTGATCTTGCCAACATAACGCCCTCGAATTCCTCCGCAGAATCTTGCTTCACCTTACTTGGTTCCAAGAGAAAATACTGAGCTCTCTGATTCATCCATCCGCAAATTCTTTAATATAAGAGAAAGTAGAAAACAGCCTCTACAAGCTCATGTCTGCCCATTGCATCTCCATCCGGCATATAAACTGTACAATGTACATCCCCCCGTCTCTTCGTTCGTGTTGTAAGCAAATTTTGGTAGTGGTGGCTCGAATGTCAGCTAGCTTCTCATCTGTAATTCGTCGTATTCTAAAGATATACATTTTTTTATCTCCAAATCTTGGTGATATTTGGGTGCATTCTTTGGTGATCATTCTTTCGGGTTTTATTATTCTTTCGCTTATGCGCTCTTCGGTCAGTATTGTGGATACAGGGAAATGAACTCAAAATTATTTCTCCCGTACTAAGATATTTTTGACATATACTGACGTTCAAAAAGGAAAGCAGAAAGAACAAAAGAGGACAGATGAAGTATATTAGAGCTGAACAAGAGGATTAGTTATACTTGGAAAATGTCTTTGACTAAAGTTTTTTTCATCGGGCTATTCTCAATGCCATGCACTGGGCGCACTGGCTGGCAGTGGTGTATTTTTGAGACTAACTGTGCCGAGGTGTTCGCGTTATTCCATCAAGATTGTGGCGCTAATTATCCTCGTAAGCCACGCTCATTGAAAGCAGCTTTTCGATGCTATCGCGAAGAAGGCCCTGGATAGAGAATGAAAATGGTTGGAGGCGTCAACTATTCCTGCATTTGTTGGCAGCTTTCTCGTGTGATTCCGAACTTAGGCTCGTGTTTTTCTTGAATTAAGTTTTCTTTCGTTTGTAAAAAAAACAATAAATTGCGGTTTTGGATCCATAATTTCACACAAGCATTTTAAACCAGTCAAAAGATAATTTGTAATTTGAAAACAGTTTAGCGCGCTCAATTTAAATTTGACTTGCATTTTTTTATTTACGCTACTTCAAATTGCAGCAATTGCAGTTGCGGAGTCAGAAATTAGCTGACGCGGGAGCGAATATATACGGGACAGAGCTCTTGAATTTTTTTAGATCGGACAAACTAATAGATGATTCAGATCAATAAAAATCAGAAAAATATCATATAATTTATACACAAATTATATGAAATAATAGTTTTTTTTTTGCTACGGTGAGATCGACCGAAAATTTTAACAATATTAGTACGTTTGCTATCAGAAAAATAAATAAAATAATAATAATTTTTTTTTGCTAACGATGGGTCGGTCCGCTCCCACCTGCCTGAGCAACTGGCCATTCATTGTGCTGAATCCAAAAATTCGTAAAATGCAGGTAGCTGCTACCGATCTCATTCCATCATTTATATACTTAAAAATTCGTAATTGCATTCTTTCTTCTATTCCCCAAATTCAAAACATTATTAGTAACAATAATCTTTTGATTAGAAAATCAAAATCACATGTGTCAAATAATTACTATAATAAATAAAATAAAAAATCTGAATAGTTGCGTTTTCACAACACATTTCACTTTCTCTCTCTTCCGCCTGCCCCCCAAACTAAAAAACGAAACTTTCTTCATCCGCAGTGTTTCATTTCGTCGCTTCAGTTTAGAGTCATTCGC
>JAWWMW010097470.1:0-11207 GCA_035048345.1 Echeveria elegans
ATCTCGTTGTTCTCAAACCGGATATCTTCCTTTTGTTGGCACTAACTTTGGTCGCATGGTGCTCCAAGAAACAACCTGCCGTTGCACATTCAAATGCTGAACGAGAGTATCGTGCATTGTCCTATTCTTGGATGGCCTTCCTCTTATCCGAACTTAGAGCTAATATCCATTTGCCCATTACACTTTTTTGTGATAACCTCAGTGCCACATACATGGCGTCTAGCCTGGTATTTTATGCTCGTACTAAACATATTGTGTTGGATTATCACTTTGTTCGTTAAAAGGTTGCCTTAGCAAGTAATCGTGTCTATTTCATACCATAAATTGATCAACCGTCGGACTTACTAACCGAGGCTCTTCATCATCGACGCCACCACGTTCTATGTTCCAAGCTAGTGCATCCAAGTGCCTTTAGTTTGAATTGGGTGTTAGAATCTCTCAATGAAAGCCGGAATCAAGCATCTCCAACGCTGTCGTTATATTGGGGTTGTTACATAAAAATGGCACACGTGGCATTTAATATAGAGAACAACACCAAAATGGACCTCTCCAACGCAAACGCTATATTTGCAGGTTTCGATGCTACTCAACTCAATCTGGCTATATTTGCTACTCTACTCATCATCTCTATCCATGTTCATCTCTCGTCTTCTGTGTTTTTTTTTACTTGAGCCTAATTTTGAGACTGAATTGGAGAATCTGAATCAACGTCGAGGGGTGGGCGACCGGCTGGGGCTAACTAGAGAGTGGCATGTGGTGTATTAGGGTTGAGTCGGCTGAGGATGCTTGAATTTTGGATAAATTGATGGAGGTTGATTGTCATGAAAATGGCTGATTGAGTGTTGTAGCTAGTGTGGAGATGTATGGGTTACAGTGTTACAGTCTCAAAATCTCTGCAATTCCAAGATCTACACTACAGCGCCGCGCCGCCTGTCAGAACCCTCGATCGGATCGAATCTCTGGTAACGTTTCAATCTTTGCAAGTGCTTAGTCAGGGTTAGCGCTTGTTCTGATCAATTTGATCTTCCATTCCCATTTGGAAACGGGCTTCGAGGGCAATTTGCGATGGATCCAAGTGAAGAGGAGGAGAGTGCGGTGGATCGGTGATGTTTTGACGGGATCATGATTATTATACATAACACTTAAACATAGGGTATGTTCTTTTGATATTAATTTCAGTTCATTTCAGTAGATAAACATTCACTATTTTTAAATTTATTTTATAAGTATAGTAATAGTTGAAACTATGAGACAAGCTTAAGACGCATTCACTATTATCAAAACTATTTTTTAAAATTAAAAATAGTATGCAAATGTAATTAATTAATTAATTTTAAAATTTCAGTTCAGTTTCAGTTCAGTGCAAAAGAACAGGCTCATAGTCCCATTAGAGTATATTCCGTTTCAACTTTCAAGTCATCTAAATTATGTGTAAGTATTATAATATCATATTTTACATACTTCTTTTTACCTATTGCATTGGAGATGATATATGATATATGTGTCTGTAGAGAATCGGACGAGTATTAAAAAAGGAAGTGTTAATCGCAACCATGTATTTTGATTCAAACATTAATTATAATAAAAATATTTATTTATTTCATTTAATTAAGATTTAGGGCGAATAATATATAGTGATTAACTAATCAATATGAAGAGTGAGCAACTAATCAATATTTCCTCCAAATTGTGCTCCTGGAGGTCCTGTGCTTGTGATTTCGCGTCATAAATCAGCTCGTACTTTATATGAAGATGCTCATCCTTTAGCTTCGTACGTGAATGATCGCACCACCACATCGGTACAGATGGCACCGGATGATAAGGGTGTAGAAAAACTTACACGAAGTGATTGCCAACGTGTCCGATAACTATTTCCATACGCTCGTTGTCTCTAATCGGAGGAGATCTTAATGGCAAATGGGTAAAACAACTCCAATTAGTTCTGCCAAATGAATAAAGTACAATGTTATACCTTGATGCTATGACAGTTCCCAAAGTCATAGATTTCTTTCAACGTCTCTCAGGTGCTGGTGTCTCAAAATAATTCAGCAAAAATAGCAGATTATCTGATGTAATGTTATCTGGGAAAATGACATCATATTGAGCCTTAATTTGCTGAATCTCATCAATAAGATCTGTTCGTACTTGCATCCAACCCTCTTCGCCGTATCCGATTAGTGCAGCTATCTCCCTAAATCCACAATGACCATCTGGTGCGACGTCAACAATGTTAGAAATATTGTGATGCATATCCGCGGGTAATTGACCAATGTCGATGTCATATGCACTTGGAACTCTAGAGTGGTCATTGTTTGGCGTAGTACTATGAACCCCAGATCCCCTCTTAGGTCGCCCTCTCTTTGGAGATGTTGAACTTTTTTGATTGACCCCTGATGCTGAAGTGGATATATCCACAAAAGAAGGCATGCGTCGTCTGTTTCACTCGTCATTGTCACTAGGTCGACCTTTACGCTCCATATTGTACGAAGGGACTCGAACTGTGCTTTGAGATGAATCTGCCATGTCAAGAAACCGATCTATCACATGGTCCTGCATTTCTGGAATCATATTATCTAATATCTCAACAACGTAAGATGTCCTATCTCGTCGTGATTCCTCATCAAGTTGGTCATATATGTGCATTGATAATCTCCTCCAGTGAGTATGGATACTTATCACAGGAATTGAAATAGATAAGTGATGATAATTTGCAAGATCATGCTTGCACGGCAATCCATATATTTTTCTAGTTGCACAGCTGCAGTTGCTCACTGATTGGTATGACGTATCATCAACACATTTTAGCTCGGCTGAAATAATTTCCATTGCCTCCAGCGAAATCTGACACCTCACTTCAGAGAAAATATTGTCATGTAAATTGCAATGCGCGGAATGTGGAGAGATCTCTCAAACGACTCTTGAATATTTCTGAATTGATTTGTCAACATCTTGTGTATTTTATCAAATGATGTATCTATGGATGACATAGTGTCTCCCAAATACATTTTCAATCTCGCATGTGACCCTTCCGCTCTGAAATATATATTATTTTGTATTAAATGAATATACTATAAAATAAAAATAATAATTTGGATGTACCTTTGGCTTGAATTGCTTCCCAGGTGCATATATGCGTCAATCCATGCTGACACAAACTGTTCTCGATGAGGCTGGAACCATGTGTTCCAAAGGTATTTTAGGGCGCGATCAAATCGTTGATACTCCTCGCACATTACTTTCCACTTTTTGTTATAGGATGACTCCGTCGATGAATTTATGAGGGAGTGCCATGACGACAAAAACTTGTTCCACTCCAGGCCAAGCATGAGTCTACATTTCTTCATTACACACTGGTTTATGTGTCAAATGCAAAGGATGTGATGCGACGAAGAGAAACATGTTCCTATGGCATTTAAAAGCGCCAAATCTCGATCCGAAACAAATACAAATGACAATGTGGCCTCCTTTCCAACCATCAGTCTCTTTAAAATGCTTAATGCTCACTCCAGATTGTCTACTCTCTCATGGCTAAGATATGCAAACATAAGTGAGTAAGTTCGCATTGTGGATGTTATACCCACGACCTCCAGTAGTGGCGATCGATACTCATTAGTCTTATATGTGGCATCAATAATCATAACATATGAGAAATTGACAGCAAGGGCTAGGTTTTTTAGATGGACCCTAAGGATGTCAGTAATTTCATTTGTGTCTGGATCTGTGCAATAATCATGTAGGTATCTTTTTTTGATTAGTTGCTCCAATACATATTGAACCTGAGTTTGACCACCCCGTTTAGCAGACTTGTTTGCTCTTAACACATTATAAATGTTTCTTACCCCTGTACTGTTTGACGAATCCTTTTGTTTCAAAATACTAAGAATCTCCTGAGGTGCAGTGTTATTAGCCATGTCTAGCACAAGTTGTTTCTCCATTGGTTTCAACCTAGACGGCTACTTGTGGCCATCCATGAACTCTGTTGTCATATGGTTGTGAATACCACATATCACCCTCAAACCCCACATGACACCATTTGGAGGTATTGGTCGACCTCTTAACTCAAATGGGCATTCACATTTTTTGGTTCCGGTATTTATTACTCCTTTTGTCTATGGTCTGTACTTCCCTCCTCTTTCACACGCAAGAATACACTTCGGCATCTTACCGCCTATTTTTTTTGCAGAATTTGTAATCACCACTACTATGTCATTTTCCAAACCAACCCTCTTTGCCCAATCTAGCATATCTTCTCTATTTTCAAATATCTGCACAAATGATGGACATTTATGACACATTTTTTCAAATATCTAAATAAGCATACAATAATCACACTAACCTGGTTTGTGGTGAATTCAGATGTATAATCCCGATTCTTATTGGATATACTTTCCTCACTGCGAGGATCACTCCCGTATGACCAGCTATTTAAAAATCTCGCAAAACGATCATTATCCATGGTAGAGAGAAATGGTAGTCTAAAAGAAGTGTGAGTGACTGACTTGCTACTCATAAGTATATTTATTATATAGACTACATTATGTACGTTTAAAAAAATTGAAATACAAAAAATTTGAAATTCAGATTTGACAATACATTACGAAACAAAAAATAGACAACCCACTGACTAGATTTTCTGACAAAAGCAAATTACACTATTCATAAGCCGTGGAAGAAACCAGATTTGACAATACATTACGAAATAAAAATAGACAACTCATTAGAGATGCACAACCGGGTCACTCGGGACCGGATATGAAACGGGTGACCCGGGACCGGGTTTGGACCGGAAACTCAGGTTTTTCCTTTGAATTTTTTTTGCTTTTTTGGGTTTGGACCGGACCGGGATCGAAAAATGATAAAAACTCGACCCGGATCCGGGACCGGGATCGTAAAATTTCTGTCCGGGTTGTTTTTGTGCATCCCTACAACTCAGTGACTAAATTCTCTGACAAAAGTAAATTACTTTTGAATTGACGTTAATATCTTATAAATTATAATATATATATATATATATTAAAAATATATTATATATTTATAATAATCATATATATATATATATGGAAATATATTAATTATAATAATTTAGATAAAAGGGTGAGGATGAATGAGTAAAATTGAAATTTTTTGTGGGGTTCGCGAGGGTTACGGTGTGCGATTAGTGATGACCTTTAACAAACATGTTAAAGAAGACACACTGTCACCTTGCACCTCGATATAAATAGCTTTCGTGTATGACACATTTTCCATATAAAATTTACGAATAAATAATTAAAAAAGTTGCTGGTCATTGTTGATAGGCTACAATTTATTGAGTCCCACTCAATTATCCACATCATGGGCCCATTACAAATCCATAATTCTTCCAAACTTCTCTAAGCCTTGAAAGCTTAAACCATATAAAAACTTAACTAAATAAGTATTAAGAATTAATGGCATAAAATCACATCCATTATAATATAATATTTTATAACAAATTATCACTATAAAATATTTTTATTTAATCCATGTAGGTGTAAAGTTATTTTTATTTTTGTAAAGATTTATTAAAAAGAAAATAAATTAGCGTTCATAGATGCAACTATTTATATTTTTAATTTTAAAAAAATTTGAAATATATTATAAAAATGTAAATATAAATTATTGAAAATTAACATTAACATATTTAATTATATTAAAATTATAAAATAAATTTATTAACAAGTTTACATTAAAATCCTAATATCGAATATTCCTGCGGTGGCTGTGGAGACGGCAAGGGGTGGCTGGAAGAGGAAAGAGCTGATTGATTGGCCGCCATCATTGACATGAAAGCCTTCATCCTATGCCGGAACTCTAGCAGCTCGTCCACCGTATTTTGAAGATGCTCAACGCTCTGTGTCAGCTAGACATTCTCGTGCTCCAACCGAATCGGGCGAACAACCTCTGACTGAAGAAGTCGGGCGCTGCTCCTCCAACTCTGAAAATTGCACTGCTCGGACTACCCCACCGACAGCCACAAAGTACGTGTCGCAGGAATTCTGAAACGACAGCGACGTCTCAGACTGGCTGCTTCTCTGGGTAAGATCTCTCGACTCCACTCCTAATACATGTTAAATAATTATTAAAATAATGAATAATAACTAAAAAAATTGAATGAAAACTATTTAAAGTTACGCAACTGACCGCTATCTCTTGCGAACGCTAATCCATTAACTGGGTACGCTCTGGCACGCGTACGTGATTGTGGACCATCAACTCCTTCGACCTCATACAAATAAAATTAAATGTTAAATAATTAATGAAATTTAAAGTCTCTATTAAATTAATACATACCATGCGACGTTGGTGCTCGAGCATTCCTATTGACCCCGCGGTGTGCAGCGACGACCAAGCATTCTGATTTGCCTTCTGCCGCTCCGTCAATATCTCGTACTCAGGCGTACTCTATTGCGCCATCCACCGGTCCCATGCAGGATCATCTATCCATCCCGACTTCTTCTTCACCATTCAAGCCTTGTGGACAATGTCGTTTTAGCGCTTCGCTGCCTGCTTCTCCCATATTTTATGGAATTCGCTGTGCTCATACCTTCCACTGACTCATCCCAGCGGAAGTGCGTCTGAAATAATAAAAATAATTATAAGAAATACAAATAAAATATGTACTTAAAATAACAAAAAGAAAAGGGCATACCCTTCATGACGCAAACCAACGGTCTCGAGACGCTCCACTGGCGTCCTGGAACCTTGGGGCATCCGCATCTTGATGGGAGGTGATAATGTGAGTAGCCCAGTGTGTCACCTTGTGGATGGGCTACAACCTACAAATTAAACAAACAATCGAGTTACAATATGAAACTGTTTGAAAATAAATATTCAAAAATATAGAAAAACTAACCTCCCGCCAATCAAGCTCAGATCCCAAATAGCGTTGGGATCGAAGGTTGATGACAGACGAGTTGCTCGAGCAACAACTCTAACTGCCGAGGTGGCAGCATCTGTCTCGGCAGAAGGGCTCGTACCACTCGGGTTTTTGTCACGTGTCCAAAGAAATTCGTAATAACTAGGATGACCTAGTGTCGAACCCAAGGGAACAGTGAAAACTTGTTAAGTAAACTATTTTAGCCGCTAACAATTCTAGCAGCTGTGGTGATTCTAAAATGTTGGTTTTGTTGGAAGGTTTTGTAAAAGATTTTATAAAACAAATTGCAGGGGAATGATTTCACCAAAAGTACTCATGAATTTTTAAGAATGATTTTCGAAAATAGAGTAGAATAGTCTGAAAGGATTTGGTTAGTTTAGGCCTAGGAGTGCGACTATTTGATAACCCTCACTGTCCGAATGCTGGGTATGCAAATATTGAAGACAATAGCAACTCTCAATGTTCGAATGTTGAATTACTTATTGTAGAGATCTACTTTCCAAGCTTTTTTTACCATTTTTATTGATGATGATTTTAACGAGACTTTTATCGCTTGCATGACATCACTGGTCAGACTGTTTGCCATGCTCACAATTTAATAATGTTTAACCTCATACATTACTAGCTTTTTCCCTTTTGGCGCAATACTAGTATGAGTTCATCCGTTGGGATTCTTCCCCGAGATTGCGTACTCATGCAGTTTCTATTAGATATTTCGTCAAATCCCTAATATACATCACACAAGCGTAAGATAAACATATTTGATTTAAACCTAAAACCTATTCATACAATGAAAGGGGAATTCATTCAATCATTCATGAGTTCTCAGGGATCTATTAGACCCCGTCATTGAAGTAACTACTCAGATATGGGTGAGTTGCAACACATGACTGATTAAGATGAACTTAATAAATAGAAAATGTGAACAAGAAAGAGTAGAAGTGCTTGAGAAGTAAACAAAAGAACAAGGTGTCTTTGCGTCATTTCGGAGCTTGAACTGGATGAGAGCTTGAACTGGAAAAAAGGTCAGAACTTGTGTTTGGAGGACAGCTTTCTTTCTATGCAAAATCTGATGTTTCATTGCTTCTAAGGTTCCCTTTTTATAGGCTTTTGGGAGACTCGTGGATTCAAAGAACTTCAAAAGCTTCGTCTTCCATATTTATCCATCTGACTGGGATATTTGTCCATTTGTTTTCCTTAAAATGAGCTTTTGGAAAATAAATAATTTGGTCCTTTCCTCTTCATTTTCAGGAGAAATTAGTTTTGGTCTGTCAAAGCGTCGTTTGGGCTACGGTTGGTTTCGTTCGGCCGAACGAAAGTCTTCTGTTTGTTTGATCATGTTGCTCGGGCGAATGATAATTTCGTTCAAACGAGCGAAAATCTTCTAAATTATCAGTGGTATTTCATTTCGGGCGAACGGTGATTTCCCTTCGGTCGAGTGAAATTCCCTGGTTGTGACCAAAAACTCATGTGTTTGCTCCTGTTTGTCCCATTTGCGATTCATATTCCTTTTTGTCTCCGAAATTAATAGAAAGTGTATTTTGTACCTAACACAGTAACGTAAAATACTCTCAAGTTCATATGATAAATGCGAAGGAAATAGTGAAAATATGCCTAAACAAGTGTCAAACTCGTCGTTCCGACGGGGTGCGGCGGCAACAAATATTATTGGTAGTGTTATTGTGCGGCGGTAATAGATATACATTAAAAAATAAAGTACGCAACAACTCATACATTTCTATTAAAAATTTTAAAATATTAAATATTTCTCGCAAAAATTTTAAATCTTTAGTTTCTATTTTTAAATATTTTAAAGTTTTCACATTTTTAATTTTAATTTTTTTCCTGCAAATTTTTTTAAATGTTTATTTTCTATTTTTTACTATTTTAAAGTTTTTACATTTTTAAATTAATTTTTTTAATTTTTAATTTTAATTTTTAAATTTCAATTATTAATTTTTAAATTTCAATTATTAATTATTAATTTTAAAATTTAAATTATTAATTATTAATTATTAATTATTAATTTAAAATTATTAAATATTAATTATTAAATTTAAATTTAAAATTATTAATTTTTAATTTTTAATTTAATTTAGTTGGAATGTTTAGTTAGGTGATAGGAGTTTAGTTAGATATTATTGGTAAATGTAGGAATTTAGTTAGATGTTGTTGCTAAATGTGTGTTTCATCTAGTTAGCTGTTCTTTTATATATATAGATACTTATCATACTTTACACCGATCAACAATTTCCCAAATATCAACATATACATACAATTCCACAAAAGTCAATACTATACATACAATCAATTCAACATTATTATATTTAAATTCAAGAATTTCACCAATTCAACAATTCCACAATTTCACAAATATTTACACATTCAAAATCTCAATATTCATCACAAAACCTTCAGAATCTCAATATTCAACACATTCAACACAATTGCATCATTATATTCTAACCTAACACCAAAAATTAGAAATTAACTGAGAATTGTTGGAATTAAAAGAGATTACCGACAACTGAATTCGCGACGGGTGTGGACACTGACGGCGGCGGCACCGGCGGTGCGGGCTATGTGCGAGGCGATGGCGGTGCGGGCTGGCGACGGTGCAGGCGGCGATGACGGTTCGAGGCCATGTGGTCGCTAATTTTTAATTTAATTTTTAAATTATTATATTAGCGTCCACATCGTCGCTGAATCACCACTAGAACTTAGGGTTTAATGAAAAAATTTTAATTTAACGATTACGTGGTCTCTAAATTAATTTTGTTTTTTCTAAAAAAAATTAAAAATAATTCTAATTTTTTTAAAATATTTAAAAAATAATATTAGAGACCAAGTGGCCAATAAATTAATTCTGTTTTTTCTAAAATATTTAAAAAATAATTTTGATTTTTAAAAATATTTAAAAAATAATATTAGCGTCGACGTGGTAGCTAATTTTTCCGCACCAAAATTAGCGTCCACATGGACACGAACTGGATGCTAATATTTTCCATTAAATTTTCGTACTCAAAATAGCGTCCAATTTGACATCTGCGTCCATGTGGACGCAAAATTTGACGTCCACTATTCATTAGTGTCCATCTGGACGCTATATTTGCGTCCATTTTGGGTTGGACGCAAATTTGTGGATGCAAAATTTTCAGATTGGTGTAGTGGAAGGTCCAGGTTCAAATCTTTGTAAAAATATCAAAAAATTTGTCTGAACCGGGTGAATCGTCGGGTCACCGGATCATAACCGGGTTTGACGGGTTCAATTGTCTGGAAGGTCTAAACTTGAAATTGAATCGGCAATCCAATCGGATTCTGGTCCGACCGGTCGGACCGACTAATTTGGTCCGATTTTCACAACACTGTCTTCAAAGCAGCACCTAACCGTATGCCACCGACAATGTCGAACAACTTGGCTGAACCAACCCAAACCCACACAAAAAATTGTCACACTCACTACAAATACTAGTTAATACCAACGTCCACTAATTGAATAAGACTCTTGATACTATGTAGAAATTAAAAGAGAATGAAGAAGACAAGACGACTACAGTTTTATAGATGCAAATGAAGAACAAACATTATGCAAAAAATAAGATATTTATAGGAAACAAATAGCTAGCAAAAGACTAAACTATCTCTAACTTTTATATAATTATGTAATATACATCTCTGCCATCCAAACTTCATGTGTTGATCTTTTCATACACACGCATAAGCTCTTTGACAAGCCTCTGCATCCACGAATATCTCTGCAAATGAAGAAAACAACAAACGACGAAATAACAACAAATCTCCAAGAATGAGAGAGCGAAAAGCCTCAATGGAGGAGGTAGGTGAAAAGTCCCACAAATGTGAGAAAAACTATTGGGAGTCAAGGTTTGAACACATCACTCCATGAACTCATGATTGCCATGGGAAATACCTCACTTAAAAACATTACTTTGGTCTGTATTATTTGATAACAATATTTATTAATTAGCTACAATCTTTTACATACCAGATAAATACTAAAACTTATAATTACAAAGTTTAGAACATTTAGATTATTTAAATATAATTTGACTGATAAAACTAATTGATATTCAAATTATGTCTTAGTCAAAAGTTTACACTAAAGATTATAAATACCATTCATTACATAAGAATAAGATTTTGTGCGGATTTGTGGGTTTATAGTTTACGGGTAGAGATCAAATAAAAAAATATCTAAATATAAAAAGTATAAAAGATCATAACCATAGATGTACCTTCTAATCAATGACTGAGATTATCCAATTAATATCCATTTAATTATAATAAAAAT
>JAWWMW010097480.1:0-11206 GCA_035048345.1 Echeveria elegans
TATATTCAACATTAATCCATAATATCTTGCTCGACATTTATAAAGAGATCTACATCATAATATATACTTAC
The DNA here is from genome assembly GCA_035048345.1 of Echeveria elegans. Classification (NCBI taxonomy): domain Eukaryota; kingdom Viridiplantae; phylum Streptophyta; class Magnoliopsida; order Saxifragales; family Crassulaceae; genus Echeveria; species Echeveria elegans. The sequence continues at coordinate 72 of JAWWMW010097480.1, forward strand.
CATGTACGGTATTCCATTTGCACACAGAAAAAAAAGGAAATTTGTTTTAAATACCCGATGGACAGCCAATTTGGATTTAAATACCCCTAATAAAAATATTTTGAATTAAACACCTGTGGTTGAACAAACTTTTAGTTATAGACACCTCTGTACAACTCCGTTAATTCGTATTGTCACGCGTCATTATTGCGACTGGTTGACTTTAAATAAAAATAAAAAAAGTTAGTTTTAAACATCCGTTATACGTTGCATTTGGATTAAACACCCGTAAGAGACAAAAAAGTTTTGCTTTCACCACCACCCGTAAGAGACAATTGTTATGTGTCCATAAGGATGTAGAAATTAAAATTTTATGTACGATAAGAGTGTTGAAATCAAAATTTTGTGTCTTACAAGTGCTTATTGCTAAATCTGTATTAACATTACGCGCATGCGCACGACGAAAAATACACGGAGTTATACGAATGTGTCTATAACCAAAAATTTATTTAACCACGGGTATTTAATTCAAAATATTTTTACAATAAGTATTTAAATCCAAAGTAATCGTATAACCGATATTTAAAACTAATTTTCTCTAGAAAAAATTATCTTTGTCCTCCACTGGTGGAGAAGGCACCCCTCTTGTAACTCTCCATCACATATATTAAAAAAATCATTAGTACTCGAGTCATACCATGCCTAAACAGAAATGGAAATAATTAATACAAACTGCATATGTTATTAGAGTAAAGTATAGTAGCTTACAAATTACACAAATATTCCGGACAAATGGCATGTTGAATTGAAATGAACACAAATCAAACCAACTCACCCATAAATGAGCACACCATTCCTAAACAGACATCAACATTGTTATCAAGAGTCGCAAACTTTATTAGATTAAAGTATAGATCACATGGATGAAGATCGAACTAACATCATTGATAAATGTGTCATCTCATGTTTCAACAGGAATCACCAGAATTAAAACAAGTTGCATCGGTTATTCGATTAAACTATGCTAGCTTACAAATTACACAAGTCCATACAAAATGACATAATGGACGCAAATAAATAAAGCGTTTGTTTTTAACCAAAGGGAAAAGTATATAAATATAGAATCAAAATATTATTGAGTTACAATGTCTAATTGGACTTGTAACTAAAGAGAATATTTTAATGAAGGAGATGGTCCAAAGTATCAAACCAAAACAAGACAGAGATTTAGAAGAAGAATATGGAGTTATTTAGACGAAGTGTGGAGAAGATTAGGTTGTGTACATGTCGGATCAAACTAATCCTAGTCATTTATTGAGGATGTGTACTAATATAAATATATGTGTATTGGAGTTTACTTGAATTTAAAAAGAGTGGGTGAGGTTAATATGTGTGAATCCTCTAGTAATAATTTTTCCACAAAATAATTAAATTATAATTTTGTACACTGTGTAACTCAACAATAAATATAAAAGTATAACATGCCGGTAGACAACTATGTTGCAATGTCAAATAGTAGATATTATCATCACTTCTATGTGCATAATAACGAGTGATATCAATATATTTAAATCAGTTTAGTTAAAAAAACCATACAAAGTCAAGCCATATACAATATTGATACTATTTAATGTAAATATTCATACCGAACAGGCATTTTGGGTGCAAGGTTCTTCTCTTGTAAGCATCAATAATTTCAGTGCGTAAATTTTATTATTATTTCTATGATGGGCCAGGAAGACGCTAGAGAAACCACCCTTCCTTTAATGTGGATACACAAATAAAATTTAAGTAGTTAAAATTAAACTGAGAGATTCGGTAAAATTAATACAAAAATTAATCTTACCAATTTTCTGTATAAACTAAAAATCTTGGATGAATATGGAACGCGGATGAGTATGCAATCGTATAAATGATTATTTTGATTTGAGGTATTATTACGTGAGATGACAATTAATACTAAATGATGAATTAATGACCTCAAATTAAAACAATTAATTTATTTAAGAATAGTAAATTGTGGCAGGACTAAAACACAGCAATTGAACATCTACATAATTTCTGTGATCTCTATCTTATACAATAACATGTGCAATAGGGTAAATCAAAGTCATAGTAGCACACTTTGAACATGTAATATATGAACAAAGTAATATTTGCATATCGTTAGACATTCAAAATTTATATTTGAAAGTTTATTCAACTATTTGGATAACATTCGGTAAAGTATAAACATTTGTCAATTATTTTCACCAACAAAAAATTGTTCGTAAAATTTAAATTCTTTGTATTTCTACAACAAGCCAATATATAAGTTATCCATTTATATTTTGTTAATTCTATCTAATGCTTGCTATTCTTTGGATGTGATCATGTGTCTTGTACAACGTTCATATAAGTTCAAAATCACTTTAAGCGTCTTGGACCAACAATTCAAAGGGAAAAGTAGAAATAAAGGACATAGCATGACAATGACCTTGATATTTGAGATTTGGGAAATGTTAATGATCTTATTTGTCAAAGCGTCTTTATTAAGAAAACTTCATTCGGATGTGTAATCATCATTGCCTATGTTGACGATTTAAATATCATCAGCACCAATGAAGAGGTTTGGGAGCAATCTCATATTTGAAGAAAGAATTCAAAATGAAAAATCTTGGAAAAACTAAATATTATCTCGATTTACAGATTGAGAAAAATAGAGCACTGATGTATCTTACAAATTGTACACACCTGACATATCATTTGCAATTAATTTATTAGCAAGATTCAGATCCGCTCCTACAAAAAGATAATGAAATGAAATCAAACATGTGTTTCTTTTCTTTACCTTCAAGGAACAATTGATTTATGATTATTCTATACTAACAATGTAAAACCCTTTTTGCTGGTTACACAGATTCAGACTATCTGTCTGATCCACAGAATGTAAAACGACAAAATGGATATGTAATTACATGTGAGGAACCACGATCTCTTGACGTCCACAAAAGCATACAGTAGTTGCAACATATCAAATTATGCAAAAGTTATCGCACTGCACAAGCTCAGTCGCGAATGTGAATAGTTGAAGTCCATGACACGACATATATATCAGAACCACAAGCGGTCTCCCTCTAGTGAATGAGACAATCACTTTATGTGAAGATAATGCTACATGAATTACTCAAATGAAGAAAAGATTCATCCAAAGCGACATGACATAACACTTCCACCAAAAGTTCTTTTCGTACACTCACGAACTGGAAGAAGACAAGACTATCAACATACAATATGTTCGTTCTGATGACGCATAGGCTCTCCCTACCTCAGCATTCCCAAAACATGTTCAAAACATCGGGATGCGCAATCTTAAGAATTTGTGATCGAACATCAATGTCAAGATGAAGGGAAGTTTTGCGTAGCTACACTCTTTTTCCTTACTAGTTTTTATCCTAGCTACTAGGTTTTTCCATATAAGGTTTTTAAAGATGCAATATAAACACCGGCAACTACATTCTAGCGCTAAATACACTTCACATGGTTCAAACGAATGTATAAAAATAGGGTGAGCTAGTGTTGAACCCAAGGGAACAATGGAGATAAAGTTATGTTAACTATCAATACTCAAGAGTCTAGATTGTTCTTAAGATTAAGGGGGTTTCTATATCAATTCTGGTTACTATGGAACAAATGCTAATTAAAAGTAAAGTATTTAAATTAGATGACTAGAATCTAACTTCACCAATAGTACTCATGAATTATGTTGAGTAAATATAAATTAGTATAGAATAAAGTCGAGTTGATTTTAGTGTAGGACTAAGCATGTTACAATGATGTAATTCTCACCTCTCGGTCTCTTGAATTACATACATAAAAACATATTAGTGACGATATAATTCACAACCCCTAAGTTTATTGAATTGTATACGTAAAACTCATATTCCTTAGCATCAACCTCTCTGTCTATTTGCTAAGTTCATTGAATCCGCTTTAAGTAGTCTTCAACCTAATGAAATTGTCGCTCTCGCGCACAATGACACTTGGTTTAATGAATATTTTGACTTATTAATACGGTAGATTCACCTCTCAGTTCTTCCATAGACTAGGTTCTTCTTTTGATCCATCCCCAATTATATTACTTATGCAATGAGAGATATACTAGGTTCAGCACTCAGTTCTTTCCTAGAATAAAATAGTCAAACAGTTCTATTAGACATTTAGTCAAACATCTAATAGGCATGTCATTAACATAAGCTAATATACATGTTTCCAACTCATAATAGTTCATGTAATATAGTTAAACACGTTCAAACATTCATGAGTAATAAGGATTCGTTAAATCTTGTCACAATGATAGAACAGATTACATGTTTAACTTAAAAAACTAAAATAATCATCAAATAGAGTAGATGAGAGTTAGGGATTGCGCATTGTGGATGTAGAATCTTGGTGCTCGAGTTGTTCCTCCCTTTTTGCTCTACCTCCTCGATTGAGGGATGCATCCCCAGCGAAATTGCATGTCCAAAACCTTAGAGAAAATACTCTATTTATAGTGCATTTCTAATGCATCCTTTATGGTCATAAATGTCGAGCTATTAACTGTGTCATCTTGACTCTTCATTTGATATTCCCATGTATGTGTCCTTGAGATAAATTCTCCACTTATGGTGTCTGATTGACTCTTCATTTGGTATTCCATTCTTTATATATTTCTGAGATAAATGCTCTAGCAATGGCACATGCATGTCTCTTCATGGCCCATTTGGTGGAGTTAAAGTTGATCGAGTAGAATTTGGTCGAGTTGAAGTTGGTCGAGTAGAATTTGGTCAAGTAGTCGCATTTTGTGCACTTACTCGATTGAATGACTTGGCCACTCGGTCGAGTGACTCTCCTCGGGTTCACCCACTCGATCGAGTGACATTCTAACCCGATCAAATTTAGTCAAGTTGACTCGGTCTCGGTAGAATAACATTCTGACTCGACCAAATTCGATCGAATAACATTCGGGCTCGACCAAGTGACATTCCATTTTTTCCGTCAAAACTCTTGATTTTTACTCGATCAATCCTCATTGATGCTATATTTCGCACCAAACTTCTTCGAATCTTTAAAAGTGTATTTTAGACATGAAATGACAATGGGAATATCAAAATCAACCAATCTTACCTCATAAACATTAAGATTAAGAGCAAAGATGTGTGCAAATAATCGACATTTATGACACTCATCAAACACATACTAAACATCGTAAAGTCTTATGTGTATGGTTATGCGTCTCACTTGTGTAAGAACTGTGCGCCACGTGGTAGAAAATAAGGAGAGTTGGAGAAATGTACGGGTGAGTGTCTTGTGAAATTTGCCTACTCTTCTCCTTCTCTCTTATGTTTCTAAACATTTGAGTTGTCCCGGTATTCCTAAGTTTTTGAAGGTAATTATAACAATTTAATAATAACAGTAAAAATTGATAGTACATGATGATTTTTTTTGGGGATTGGTGTCATGTGGATAACTTAATATGACCAAATTGAATGAGATAAACATATAATGATCATAACCTAATAAAGAAACAAATAATTGTTATAAATACATTTAGAAAAACTTGAGAATTTCTGGAACTCGTTGGAACTCAAATGGACTGAAATGTATTTGGAATTAAGAGAGAAGAGGAGGCGAAGGTGTAATCGTTTCCTTCACCCAGCACCTCTATTTAGACAGAAACGGAGAGTGATTTTTCTTTTGTGTGGGCCCCCGGACAATTAATTCCCACCTAAATATGCGGCTCTTTACAATAGTTTGGAATTAAAAGCTACTTTTATTTCAAAATAAATAAATAAAAATCCAATAAGTCCTCTGTTATTCTCTGACAATTTGGTATGTATTAAATATGGGTTGTAAAGTGGAAGTGTCTCTACTTCACCATTAACAAATAAAAATAAAAATGGCAGTTCAAGCTTGACCATGATCTTGACCAATGTAAACTTATCATTTTCAGAATTACAATCATATCAAATGAAAGATGTTTCTGCTACTTAAAGAGAATATATGTTGGACACCCTAAACCCTCTTGTTCAACCTGTACTACATTTATTAAGATGACTTGCCTAATCCCTTAGGTAGAAGATCCTTCTCCCCAACCACATCAAACTATGGTATGTTGTTCTTAGACCTATCTCCCAAATGACCATATCTAGCACTTTCAAACAATTCAGCTCACTAATTCCTTTCTAAATGTGCAAGCTTATTCTCCCGAGCGAGTGTTTCTGATAAAGGTGTAGATATAGTTGTCATGCAGTCAAAAGAATTTATAAAGAACTAAGGTGTAGATATAGTGTCGAACTCAAGGGAACAGTGAAAACTTAAATTTATCGACTACTTATACTCTAAATTGTTTTAAAGATTTAGGGGTTGACTAATTCAGCTTCGGTATCAAGTAATGTAAATAAACTGTTTAAAAAAATGACTATGGCATAACTTCACTGATGGTACTCATGAATTGCGTTGAACGACTTATAAAATAATGTAGAATAGTTTTAGATAGGTTTAGTTAGTGTAGGACTAAACATGCAATGATGATGTAAATCTCACTGACGGGAATTTTGAATTAAATGCATAGAGGAAAATTAAGTGACGATAAAATTTCTCACTGACGGGAATTTTGAACTATTATCATAGAATTCAATTTTCTTAGCATCACTGTTGGGAATTTTTGCTGATTTCATTGAATATGTTCTAAGTTATCTTTCATCGTTCACATAGCATCATTCGGGTTTTTGCTATACTCCCTATTTAAAAATATTTAACTTCATAAAATACTAGTTTTGTCCTTGTGTGCACATTACTAACCTAGGTTCATCTTTCTAGATTCATCCGCGAGTTAAAATACTTATGCAATGAGAGCTATTCTAGGTTAACAAACGTTCTTCTGTGGAATTAAAACTACTCAAACAATTCTACGGAGTATCAAGCATTGATCAAAAACCTTCAAAAACCTAACATGCATGGCACAAGCGTATGTTAAATATATTTTGGTTAACCAAAAATCATTCACGAAAATATATATGTAAAAATGCATTCAATCAATTATGAGTACCGAAGAAACCGTTAGACCATTGTCATCAAAGTTACTAATCACTCATGGCAAGTGAGAAACAATACATGATTTAATAAAAATACAGTAAAACAAAGTAGAGTTTAGAAATGTTGAATGTTATTGTCGGATTTTCAAGATGGTGTCGCTTCTCTCTTCTTCATAGTCGTGTTGTTGGAATGCTCGAGTAAAAATAGAAATCGGAACAAACAAGCAACCGCGCTGCGAAAAAAGAAGTGATAAAACTCATTTTATATGAATCCTTCACACCAAACTCTAAAATGGAGTTCTCCTTGTATAATGCTCTTCAAAAACCCTTCATTTTTATCCATAATGGTGGGTTGTTAATGTCTTCTCTATAATTCCTCAACTTAATACTCCTTAAAACTACTCCATAAAGCTCCTCATTATTTCATCTTCATGACTCTTCATCTTTAATATTCATTTGGCATAAATACTCCAATAAAAAGCTCTTTAGTCGAGTAATTGATAATCGAGTTAATTGCTTCTTTATATGGTCGAGTTGATTTGCGATCGAATAACACTCTGCATGTCCATTCGACCTAGTAGTTCTTTGATTTGGTCGAATGACACTCTTTCGCCTTGCTCACTCGGCAGAGTGACGTCTTCATTCTGTCGAGCTCAATCTCTCTGTTTCCCTCATTCGGTCGAGTCACAAGTTACCCAGCCGAGTGACTTCTTTACCTCGAACTAAAACTTTCGATTTTACGTGATCAATCTCCCTTTTTGCTATATTTTGCTCTAAGCTTCCTTAAATCTTGAAATGCATATTTTATGTCTGAAATAGCAATACGAGTATCAAATACGATCAATTTCATCTCATATATATTAAGATTGAGAGTAAATACATGCGTAAATAATAGACATTTACGATACCGATTAATTTTCTTAGACTTTAAGGATGTGTGTGTGTCAAGACTCAAGCTTTTGATCCGTGATTCTCAATTAAGATCTCTCATTCCTATTTATATGAACAAAGAAATTCAAACTTTTGAAGGAATAGGAAATTGAGTAGATTAATTTAGGGTTAATTATAGAAAAAACTCGTATTTGTAGCACTTTTTCTAGAAGACACTCCTGCGATTTGTTTTTTCACTTAAAACACCCGCTCGTTTTCGTCATTAACGATTCGACACCCTTTTGTCACAATTAACGACAGTTGGCCCCTTACTCGTATTGTTAAAAAAACATAAGGGGTACGACTGAAAATATGATTAATACAATCGGACCCCTTCCCTTCTAATTAATACAATCTAGTCTTTCCCTTCCAAACTCCAACTGCTTTTTCCATGCCCGATCTCCGGTTAACAGTCTACCACAGTGCAACTGACCGCTCAAACATTCGATAGCAATCACCCAAAAACTCTAATGCTCCAAATATCAATCTCAGATCACGCAATCACCACCTAATCTCACACACTACGCCTTCACTTAAACAAAATATTATCCTACCACAAACCCTTCCGATTTACGTCATTCTTCACCACCACATAAGCTCCACCCTCTAAAAACTGGAAATTCAATTCCAGATCCTCCTGCTTCAGTTTAACCTGTGTGATTTAATGCTCAATAAATTCCTCACGCCTCCAATAAGCAAAACAATCAAATGGACGTCTCCTGAAACCACGCCATATCAAACCACGCTTAGTAAATCCATCAGTAGCCGAGATCAAACCAAACAACACACTTCCAACACCAAAAAAATATAAAAGTCAAAAAATCGAAACTTCACCGGAATGAAAAGTTACACTTCACACACTAGAATCAGACTATTTGACAGACAATCGAATCAAAAAAGATTCAATACAAAAATGAATATTGGGGGGCAAAAAATTGTTGTTGTGTGATGCAGTGAGTTGCGGAGGTCCAATTCCGATTTTCAAACTATTGCAAGTCGAAGTGGAGTCACACGTCAAAGCGACAAGCGCCGTCGATGATGATGACGTCCATTGCGCGGTGGTGGAGATGTTAACCGGAGCTCCAACATGGAAAAAAGGAGTTAGAGTTTGGAAGGAAAGGTCTTTAAGTATGAAAAATAAACGGTGGGGTGTCATCTGGAAAAAGTGCTATAGATACGGGTCTTTTTCTGCAGTTAACCCTTATATTAATCAGAAGGGAAGGGGTTCGATTGTATTAATCGGACCCCTAATGTTTCTAAAAATATGATTAAGGGGTCAACCGCCATTAATTGTGACGGAAGGGTGTCGAATCATTAACGATAAAAATGAGCGGGTGTTTAAGTGAAAAAAAATCGGAGTGTATTCTGGAAAAAAATGTTATAAATACGAGTTTTTTCTGTAATTAACCATAATATTTATTTTAACATAAAACTTCTCCATTTTTAGTAATTTTGTCTTGTTTTCTCCAGCGTATATTACTCATTTCGATGTCTTTTCTTTTATAAAATCGAAGAAAACTCTCATACAAAACTCTTCAGCTGGTCATACGCTAAAACCAGGAATACGATACGAAAATGATTGACCGTCATTGACCATAATTGACTATCATTGACCAACATTGACCGCCGCCTTACGATAATCGGCCTACCTCAAATCAATTCGAACTCATTGAAGTAAGCCGATCGACTTTAGTTCAAACCAACCGGCTACTAGAACAAGCAGATCGACTTCAAAACAAGTCGAACGACTTCAACACAAGCAGGCCGGCTCCAACTCAAGCCGGGAAGTAGGACATATCGGTCACACGGTTGTGACATTAGCGATGATACATGCAGATCATAATTGCTATAAAAGGAAAGAATCTCAAATTACAAGGCGAGCTGGATTTTTGAGAGGAACGTACACCGTAGAAGAAGAATGCATCCATTTGTAATGGTTGGTTCTTGTTACTACTTTTCTCTTTTAAAATAATTACAAAAAAGTTGATATTAATAAAAAATTTACCATAGATATAACTCAAATGCCGAGTTCCCCATAGCAGATAACTGTAACAGGTCTGTGACGTCCTCATGAGACACTACAATTTCGTAGTATTCACCAAATAACTCATCGTCGACCTCCACAGTGACCAAAGTTCTACCCAAATAATTCCAAGCCTCATGAAGTAATCGACTATCCACGTACAAATTATCAACAAAATCGTTGCCGGTGGATTGCAAATTCCCATATAAGTGCAAGTCATATGTCTGCATGTTAAATTTTCATTAAGATTAAATATGACATAGTTAACAAAAATAAAGTTATAATATTCAATTATCTAACCTTTTTATCGACAACAATCAAGTCTTTGGGCCACGCCACGTATTGCTTCAATGCAGCTTGTACACCAGATAATTTTGGATAGGGTGTTGGCAATGCAGCACTGTAATTGAGTACTTGTTCGACCTTAACTACCACGTCATATTGGGATATTACTCGATAGTTAAGAAAACGACATTTTATGGCTCGACCAATGGCCACAAGCTGTTTTTCACCATCAAATTGTCCCTCGATGTATAATAAACTCTTTAAACCATCCTATTAATAAATATAATAATTTGTAAACCAACATACAAAGTATATCATACATTTAATCAACATAAATAAATAATTTAATATTTGTAAATGTACCTTTGGTATGTTCTTCCACGGGTCTGAATCACCAGGACAGTGGCGACTAAAGGCATCGGACGCATCGGCGCGAATGGTACATGATTTGGCCTTGTTATTCGAGAAGGATGATTTCGATAATCCAACTCCCAATGAGATTAGTGCCCCGACTCCTCGAGTACGTCCTTTTGGTTCAGGAGTCTCAATCGCCTCAGTCAAAATATCATGACGTCGATCCTGAGAAGACCACTGTCCTTGAGATGATTTTTTCACTAACTCGTCCTGCAATTAACCATTAAAATGGATCAAAAATGGGTATGATATTAACTATTGAGAATGACATAAAAAATAACTTACAATCTTTGTTCCCACTTGTGCGGATGCCTCGGTGACAAACTCATTGTCTTTCATTCGCCCCAACTTCCACATCTCATGTCTCTCCGGAATTATGACATTAGAAGCAGATTCGTCACCTCCTATTTCACCTCGCGCAAGTGATTCGGCTAGTTTTGCGGCTG
>JAWWMW010097543.1:0-21314 GCA_035048345.1 Echeveria elegans
TGCTTAAATTTTGATGCTACTCTTGTCCTGCCCCTGGACCGGTTCTTTATAATTGATAAACATGATTGGTACGTAAAATGGGTGAATTCTGTCATTGGTGCCAGAGCAGCTCTATCCGGAATGCCATTAGTCAAAGAGTTCCGGATTCAGAATGAATTGGAAGCAAGTGACGCCTATCACATTGATCAATGGATCCAGTTTGCTATTGTAAACCGAGTCGAAAAACTTCATCTAGAGTTCGGGGGCTATCAGAATCTTGTTCAACATGAGGATCAGTATGTTCTCACCGAAGACCCTTGGCTCAAAGCTCCATCAGGACTTTCGAGCCTCCAGTGCTTGAAATCGCTTGTTTTGACGTGTGTGAATGTCAGCAGGCAGTTCTTTGACTTCATTCTCTCGAGTTGCCCTCTCCTTGAGGACTTGTGCTTGGAGTACGCCAAAGCGTGCATCGACTTGGATTTTTCGGTCGCTCCCCCTCTTCGGTTGAGGCAATTGACAATTAATAGGGGCAGAGCCAGTGTGCTTGCCAACCTTTCTGCACCTCACCTCACCTCCCTATATTACGACTCCACCGAATTTAATCCCCTAAAGATTGATGTTCCGATGCTGTCTGACCTAACTATTGGCGATCTATCTGGATCACAGCATATAATGGCGTTCCTTGTTCCCTTTTCAAGTTACCTTCCTCAGCTCGAAAAGCTTGTACTGGTAATGCATAAGGTATGTTTGCTGTTAATTGGTCTTCCCTGCAAGCTGTCCAATTCATCACAGTAGGAATAACTCGTATTCACGTTTCATTTGTATATTTCCTAGCCTCAGGAATTCAGTTGGAAACAAATGCCGCAGCTTGACAAACTGAAATATCTGAAGATAAACGTTAAGTGGGACACCGATCCAATTAGTTATCAAATTGGAGAACTCATCAATGCCTGCCCGTTGCTTGAAACATTTGCCTTGCAGGTGTGATGCTAGGGGTATTGTTTGTCTTATTGCATGGACTATTGTTCTTTGCTTTGTTAACTATGATGTCAAATGCCGGACTTTTTTTCCATTCGATCTTCTACAGGTACTTTCTGGGTTTGACATCAAACGTCTTCTAGAACAGGTTGGATCCGGTTGCATCCCAATGTACTAGTTGTTTACCCATATAACTAATGACGAACTTGTGCCCTCAACGATTCGAATCCCTTGGTTTAAGTTTTGCTTTCTTTTGTTTGTACACAGGAAAGGCTTCACGGCGCGGATAAAAGTTGGTCATTCAAGTCCCTAAAGGTGTTGGAGTTGTATGGCGGCCATGGAAAAACTCTTGATCAAGTGATTGCAAAATGTATCATAAAGAATGCTCTCCTAACATGGAAAAACTTATTGTTGATATTCGTTTTCCTGGTGGTCCTGATCATAAATTCGAACGGGAGAGACCAAAATTGAACAAAGCAGTGAAGGCAAAGGCTGAAAAGCTGTGTCAAAACAGTGTCGTTCAAAAGTCGAGATTATGGTTGTTGGCTAGCAATTAGCATCTACTCATCTTGTTGTTCAATAAGGTGTTTCTCTAAAGTTTTTTTGTTTTGTTGGGATGTTGTTCTTAAGTGGAGTACTTCAGGTATCTAAATTGCATGTGAATGAGTTTAAAAGTAAGTAGGAGAAGAAGCTTATGCACATGAAAGTGAGTGTACTCTGATTTCAGGCATGTGTGGCATCTTTGTCCTGAAAGTTGTTTAGTCTCTTTTGTAACTTGTAGAACCTGAAAGAGCCTAAGTTAGTAGATCTCAAACGCATGTCCATGCAAACTTCTACGTGCAGCCAGTAAACCTCATAGATCTCAAATGCACGTCCATTCTTGACACACACATCTTGTTCGGCAAAATGTGATCTGGATGCGTGTGTTTATCAATAATTTTGAAGACGAAAGATGACACGTTGGTAATGCTGGGGAGTTGTTGGAAGAGTGTAGTGACTAGTGAAGTTGAGGATTTCAGGGACGCGTTCACGGATTATGCTTAATAATGATGATGATGAATTTGGGATGAGAGCTGGGTTTTTTAGTTTGATGATTCTCAGTTGAGAAAATTGTTGTGCAATGCTGGGAGTTCTTTGCTCGAGAACTTGGACTATTTTTCGAGTGTTTTTTCAGGATTTTTACTTTTTCTTTTTTCTGAATATCTTTGGAATATAGTAGATTTTAGTCAATCTAAACCTATTTACAAAGGTCGAAAATCGGATTAGATGAATAATGGTTGATGGATGATGGGTATATAATTTTCGGACAGAAGAACTGAAGTTTTCGAAATAGCCATTGATTTGAAAACTAACATTTTGATCTCGATAAAAACTGAACTTCATACTTTCATTAATTTGTAGCCTTGTCCTGAATCCTCAACCCACAGCTTATGTGACTTTGTTTAGTAACTCAGAGCTCATTGAAATGAAGATGAATGAAATTCATTTGGTTTGAGTTTGACTTGGTATCCTCTATTTCTTTGTGTATTGCTATGCTTTCGAGTTTGCACCGTTATTGAGGTAATTCAGCCCAGTAGATGAGCCCATATATGAGTCCATTCATTGTCAGCAACTCTTGTGTCAGCTCAATTATAAAGGAACGTTGTGGAATTCACGGGAGAAATTTGTAAAGGGAGGTTAGAATTTTCTAAAGTTATTAATTGTTGAGTAAGTGTACAAGTATAAATAAGATTGTGTTGAAGAAGTTGTTTAGACATTTGAGTTTAGAAAGATTGAGTAAGCTTAACGTGTGAGTGAGTCTTCTTATAAAAGTTTCTCTTCCAAATAATAAAATCTTCATTTTGTACTCTAAATTCATTTCAAAAACTTCTACCCGATCCATTTAAAATGAAATGAAATTTTATAACAATTTTCATGTAATGGATACCAACTACATGTTGTAATATTGTGTATTATTCGTATCCAACTGAAGCATAAATTACAAAAAAGTAAATTATATATCAATTTTATTGAAAGTCAAATTACCAAACTACACTATTTTGTTTTTCTCTCTCTCAAAATTTAGGCTATTTAATTAATTTAATCAAAAAATAAATTATTAATCAATCAAGGCCCGCAATTCGATTTAAAAAAATGAATAGATTTACAAATGTACGTCGATTTTAAATAAGCAGAGACAGAGCGACGGAGAGAGAAACAGAAGAACACAATAAAAGAGATAAAAATAAAGACGGAGAACTCTCTCTTCATCTCATCGTCCCAAAATCAAAAACTGTTATACCCAAACTGAAAATAATTAATTAAATAAATAATATGATAATGAATGGATTATAAAAAAAAAATCGAATATGGTGGAGGCAGTTGAAAACTCAACATGATAATTAAGGATCATGGTTGGGTGGTTGAGACATAAAAGGGGAGTGGACGTGCACTGAGATTTTGGGATAGAACTTTAATGATTTGTTTATTGATTACAGAACTTGTAGAAGAGAGACAGACGGAATGGGAGTGAGGAAGTCGAATTCGTCTCATTCTTGTAGCTTTGGCAGAGTATAGATGTGGCTCATGTATATTTTAGACATCAAGAGGTTCATGAATTATGGCTCTCACATTGAACAGAGGAGCATGAGTTCGGTAAGTATGGCAAAAGCTGTGTTTCGTATTTTCACATAGCATGCTGTGTAGAGATAAGATAACAACATAAGTATACGTTGTTCAAATTAATGGTTTCAAGTTACAACATATAGTTCATCAAGCTTGACTGTGGGATCTTGCAAGGTGTTGTGTCCAGTCAACATGCAAATGTACCAAGGAGAGGTAGTACTCTTAAGGGAGAAATGAAGGATATGAGATTGATAACATGGTTGCGGAGAGATGATAGTAGCTTCTGACTCCGAAAGGCAATGAGAATCGCCCAATTTTTTCGAGTATGTAATTTATTTTATTTTCGTTTGACTAATAAAGTGCTAAGCTTGAGGCTAATAAAACATATGAGTTAAAAGGGAATTAATTAATATGCGATTCCCCTATACGTCTTGACTAAGACGTCCGTTCACGTGATGTAACAAAATGTAAATTTTATGTTGAGAAGTGAAAGTGGATATTGTTTCTATGATTGGTTGAATTAAGTGTAGCATCGAATCATCGATTACACGACACGCATCATGGGCATACACGGCATGCATCATACACATGCATATGATATATATTATCTGGTTACCCGGAGAGAGAGTTGATGCGAGGCAGAGCCCGCACGTTACATCTGGTTCATCTGGTTTCATCTGGTTATATAAGGGGTCCGGACCGACAGTGACGCAGTGACGACTACCCGCACTGGTTATATCTGGTGCATTCATGCATTTTACACATCATGACTCATCTGGTTATATCTTGTTATATTTGGTGCATTCATGCATTTTGCCCATCATTGCACATATGATTATATCTGGTTATATGTATAAAGTTTAATTGTGTGTTATTTGGATGAAGTGAGGTGATTAACTGGAAATGAACTAAAGAACGTAAACCCGACGTTAATGGAGTAAGTTATGTATTCACTGAGTCGGTGTGACTCACCCCATTTTCCCCCAAACCCCTTACAGATAAGTAAAAGGTGTACTACGAGGCGTGTGACATGTTCGAGGGATTCGTAGGTGAAGTGCGGTACCATCACAGTAGAGAGCTCGTCTTGTTACAATTTTTATTTGGTTAGAGTATGCTCCGTTGTACTTATAGGTTATTTATTTATTGTTACTTCCGCTACACATGTTATTTACTAAATATTTGATGTTATTGAAAGGTTGTAAGGCTTGCTAGACGGTTAGTTTAGCGTCGGTCTCGACCATTTGATTTTGGGTCGTGACAAAATCCCACACCCACAAGAAAAAGAATCAAACCACCAGACACATTTTTGATTTTCGATCCAACCCAGAAAAGCAGAGCAGAACAAATCATGCGGACATCCGCCTATGCGTTTGCTTCCGCCTCCGCTCCTGATGGAACGTATTTATACGATCCATTTAGTCGTTAATTCCCATATTTTAAGTATATTTACGTTGTGAAATATTACGTTTTGGTAGTGTTTCGTTGCGCAAGTATAAAATGATCGCATGAAATCAAAGTTCCTTAATCATGTCATTTTGCATACACGCTGAGGGTGTGTCGGTCATGTCAGCTAAGAGTGACATGACCGACACAGGCAAAAACCAAGACATGAATGCACACCGGGGGTGTGTCGGTCGTGTCAGCTAAGAGTGACATGACCGACACGGGCAAAATCAAGGGATGCAAACACACTGGGCCTGTGTCGCCCATGTCGCCCAAAACGACACGACCAGATCACGCGGCAGGAGCTTAATTTAGCACGCGGACCCTTAAGAAATTTCCATAAATTAAAGAAGGTCCGCGTGCTTAATTGTGTGAAGGTCCGCGTGCCCATCCGAAGCCCAGGCCCAATTGCAGCTCAAACACAGCAGGAAAAAGAAGAAATAAAGCAAAATGGCGCAGCAGTCGAATAAAGAAAAGGAGGACGAATGAAAAAGACCGGCGCAGTACTCAAGGACGGCTGCACAGACAACAAAGAATCAAGAAACCATTGAAGAAATTGAGGATAAAAGATCAGAATAAAAGGAAGGGGAAATTATCATTCAAACGGGAGATTTGGGGGGAGTTCATCAGGGATTTATTCCCAACTCATCATTCCTCAAATCATCAGTTTTACATCAAATTTTTGCCATTTTTTTGCACTGATTTGGAGCAGCGTTTGGGCAGAAAGGGGACAGCTATAGTGACAGTAATTGTCTCTCTTTTGTACTACATTTTTGCTCTCAATCTGTGTACTATTTTTCACTCATCTTTGTAAACAATTCATGTCATCAATCGAAATTATTTGTTCAGTAAATATGTCTCGTAGAAGCTAAATTTCTGTATCAGTTTAGGGCATGTGATTGTGACTTGTTGATATATGATTCTTATATGATTTAATACTTTGTGAATCATCCCTGTTTTGTGAGCTTGAATGAATATTGTAATTGTCTGTTGTTAGAAGCCTAGCGGTGAAAGGCAATAGAAATTATTATATTACGTGTAGGAATTGCATGATAGTAGTTAAGCCTAGCGGTGAAAATATTATTGTACTTTGCTTGCATGTCAATTATATTCTCTTGATATACTCTAGCTGGTAATAGTGAATAGAATAATTAAATAGAATAATTCTTTAGCGAGATTGTTTAATTGAAAACAGGGAGCATATGTCTTTAGCGAGAATATGTAGGTCGTATTTCTAGCGAAAACGACTATTTGATTTGATTGTATTTCACTTCATTGAATCGTATATTATTGATGTGAGATTTATACATGATTTTAGTACATATGAATTATCTTTGTTCTTGCGCGTGAATGCATATTTTAATTGTTTATTGTGCGTAGCCTAGCGGTGAAACGCAGTAGGAATTATTATATGATACGTAGGAATTGCATGGTGGTGACTAAGCCTAGCGGTGGAATTATTATTGTGTCTTGAATGCGTAATTGTTATATCATCTTGAGACTCTAGCGGGTAATAGGTGATTGAACTGATAGAATTAAGTAATTCTTTAGCGAGATTATTTAATTTGAACAAAGAGCGCATTCTTTAGCGAGGATATGTAGGTTGTATTTCTAGCGGAAACAACTATTTAGTTCATTTGTATTATATCTCATCGAATCAAACATTATATGTCACATGATCATTGCCTTGAACTGATTACATCATTTGCCTAGTTAGAATCGCGTAGTGTAATTTGAATTGTTTTTTTGGTGACAACAAACAATCTTAGACAAATCATTCTCATAGACCCCCTTGTAGGAATTAGTTTTAGTTTAGTTGACAGAAAACAGTACGAACAAGACTCATTGCTTTCTTATGGGTTCGACCCTGCTTACCGCATACTAAGTGTCCAGCAGGTATTATAAATTACAATTTGGCGCGCACAGCGACGCGCGTTTCAGCTCGCTCCACCGCTTCCTCCACCGCTTGCACTACTGCCTCCGGCGACGGCACTGCTCATTTTCGATCGAAAAAACGTGCGGACAAAGATCCAAAGAAGGACTGAAATTGAGAGATGGAAAGTGACAGAGGACCGATTGAAGCAGACACGCTAATTCTTATATTCTGTTTAAATTCTTAAAAAACGAACAAGTCAGGATCCATTTCTTCCCATCTGTTCATATCCCCGGCTCAGGATCCATTCCTGCCCTACTCCAATACCCTGATTGCAAAGCTGGATGATGCACAACAAGTCAACAACAAAACGAACATTATAGAGTCTTTGACCAAAGTGATGCAAAAAATGATCACTACAAAAATTCTCATTTTTGCGACCACAAAAAGGTGGTCGCAAAATGCATAATATGGTCGCTAAATGACATTAACGACCAAATTTTGGTCGCAAAAACCTCGGTCGCTAATGTCATTTAGCGACCACGTGGTCGCTAATTTAGTGACCAAATACTTTAGCGACCACGTGGTCGCAAATAATTTATTAAAAGAAAATCAATATTTTTATTTATTATTTTACGACCACGTGGTCGCTAATAATTTATTAAAATAAAATCGACCACATGGTCGCTAAATAATTACCTGATAAATCGATATTTTAATTATTTAGCGACTACGTGGTCTTAAAAAATTAATATAAAATTATTTAAAATCATTTCATTAATAAAATTTATAAATTTATAATTAATAATAACAAATTAAACTAAACAAAATAAAAACAACAACAAACTATAATAACAACAACAAACTATAATAATAACCAAACAAAATAATAATAACAAAAAAAATATATAACAACAACAACAACAAAATATGATTAAACCAAACTAAATAATAACAACAACAAAGAATAATAATAACAACAAAAAAACTAAATAATAACAACAATAACAAAAAATAAATATAAATTTCGGTTTGAGAGATAATCAACAAACTCGAAGAGGAAGGATTAACAAAAACCGAAGAGGAAAGATTTTCCAAGTTTGAGAGATAATCAATTAAGTCTCGCCAAGTCTCGGTATTATAATGAAATATTAGCGACCACGTGGTAGCTAAATTTTAATTTTTTCGCCAGTTTTAGTTGAATTTTAGCGACCACGTGGTCGCTAAATTTCAATTTGTCCGCCAAGTTTTTTGAATTTTAGCGACCACGTGATCGGTAAATTTCAATTTCGCGGCCGATTTTTGAATTTTAGCGACCATGTGGTCGCTAAATTAAAAGGAAAAACAGCACTTAGCCAAATTTTTAACCGACACATTTTTTTATTGACATTTAGCTACCACGTGGTCGCTAAAGTAATTCAATTAATTAAAAAAAATAACTATAGCGACCACGTGGTCGCTAACTTAATTAAATTTATTTAAAAAATATATTTACGATCACATGGTCGCTAAATAGGGACCACGTGGTCACTCGGTGCTCATATGATTTTTCGTGTTTTTGCTCGTTTTGTTTATTTAAATGTATGAATCATTGTTTGGTCCCAACATATGAATCGTAGTATTTTAAAGCACCTTTACGACAGATTTTGTTTCGCTTCCATCGGATCAAAGATGCATATTCTAGAAGCATTCTAATGTGTTGATCAACATGCTTCTCTTTTTACAAGCATTCTAACGTGTGTTCCGAATGCTTCTAGAATATGCACCGTTGATCCGATGGAAGCAAAACAAAATCGGTCGTAAATGTGCTTCAAAATGATATGAATCATATGTTGGGACCAAACGATGATTCATTTATTTAAAGGATCAAAACGAGCAAAAACACGAAAAATCCAAAATTACGAAATTGCCCTCCTACAGAAAAATCCAAAATTATGAAATTTCCGACTGTGTCACATTTTTCTCTGAACATTAGCGACCACATGATCGCTAATATTATTCAAGTTATTTAAAAAAAATGTTTGCGATCATGTGGTCGCTAATATTAAGAAAAAAACATTCAATTAATATGAAAATATAATATAATTTTTTATGAGATATTAACGACCACGTGGTCGCTAATAGTTAGCGCAAAAAGTTCGGCGCCAACAATAGCGACCACATGGTCGCTAAAGGGGCGCGAAAAATTTCTGCGAAAAATTGGCGCGTACATTAGCGACTACGTGGTCGCAGAATTAGTCACCATACTTATTAGCGATCATGTGGTCGCTAATTTAGCCATCAGGTGTGATTTGCGACCACAGCATTCTGGTCGCAAATTGTAATGGTTAAATCGCCAGTTTGGTGTAGTGGATCAACGTTACAAAGACAAAAATCAGATATATATGTCCAAACTTGGAAAACAACATAAGACATCTCTTTCAGGTAGTCAGCACAGCAAGCTTCACATCACATGTATGAGTGTATCTATACTATTTAAATTATTTCTAATTAAATAATTATCTTACTGAATCCAAATTATCTTATAAGACAGAAAACAGAAGATTTATAATTTTAATATTTTGTACTATCTTGTTGAGTGTCTTGTTTGTAAAAACAATCGCAAACGGGAAAAATGTCCGATTCAAATTGTTTCTCATTAAATAATTATCTTACTAAATCCAAATTATTGATTTATTGATTTATTTCTCTCCTCGCCTGTGAGTGAGAGGTTGTTTATTTATTTCTTTTCTTTTATCGTATTAGTCATGGTAAGCGATTCAGGATCGATGGTCGTTTTTCCATTTGTAATAAATTAATCATGGATCCTGTATTCCGGGCGATAGTCCCGTGCTGTATACTTTATTGTATACATTGCTATCCTAGGGAAATTGTAATAAAAAAAAATGTGTTCAGACCTTACGCGGAATCGTCTTACTGTGCAGCGATTACTAATTTTGTATTATGTCGTTGGGTGTCTTGTTTGTAAAAACATTAGTAATAGAAAAAAAATATTCAATTTAAATTATTACTCATTAAATAATTATCTTATTAAATACAAATTATCTTTTAAGACAAAATACTCTAAATTTATAATTTACTAATCTGCACGTACATTGTACGTATTGCGAGTATCGAAAATATATTTATTAATTTACTCTGTAAATTCTTATCCTAAAACAGTTCCATACTCATATTTATCTTACTATCTAATCCTTTATTGCAGGATTAAAAAAAACAAGAGAAAAAAAAAGAGAAAAAAACAGCTCCCTTTAGATAAGATCAACCAACTACCACAGGATGCCAACATCCCATGCCAACTCTCAGCCTCCTCTTCTCCTACTCCAGAACCTTCCCCTAACCAATCGAATCATCTCGATTCTTCGAGGCTACCTCTCCTACTCCAGAACCTTCCCGATTCTTCCCCTAACCTCTCCCCTATAAATACCAAAAAAATCAGATTTAATTGGATTTCAGAAACTACAGCCATGGACGCCGACCACAACTTCGATCTGAGTAATTCCTTTGTGTTGCTGAAGGATTGACTACATGGCTCCTTTTCTACTCCTTTAACTTATTTTTGTTTTTGTTGTTGACAGCCATGGACATGGACATCGACCACGACTACGATCTGAGTAATTCCTACTGCATCGCTCCTTTTCTACTCATCATTTGTTTGTTAACTTATTTGTTGCTGATCGATTGACTACATGGCTCCTTTTCCATTCTTAACTCATTTTTGTTTTTGTTGTTGACAGCCATGAACGCCGATCACAACTTCGATCCGAGTAATCTACTCCTCTTGTTAACTTATTTTTGTTTTTGTTGCTGATCGATCGACTACATGGCTCCTTTTCTACTCTTAACTCATTTTTGTTTTTGTTGTTGACAGCCATGAACGCCGACCACAACTTCGATCCGAGTAATTCCTACTGCATGGCTCCTTTTCTACTCCTCATTTGTTTGTTAACTTATTGTTTGTGTTGCTGAAGGATTGACTGACTACATGGCTCCTTTTCTACTCATAACTCATTTTTGTTTTTGTTGTTGACAGCCATGGACGCTGACCACGACTTCCATCTGAGTAATTTCTGCTGCATAGCTCCTTTTCTACTCCTCATTTGTTTGTTAACTTATTTTTTGTTTGTGTTGCTGAAGGATTGACTACATGGCTCCTTTTCTACTCCTTAACTCATTTTTGTTTTGTTGTTGAAGCATTGACTTTACAACAGGGCTACCGTCTTTCGTATATGTTTGCGCTGGAGAGAAACACCCAGACAATTGCTGAGAAAGAAGGAGAGCTAGCTGTGGCGGCGGATTCGGTTGCGGTTAAAGACAATCTGGATTATCTCCGGGCTCAGAGACAGTCTATAGTAGAAAAATTGAATGAATTCAACTTTATTGTTGTCTACAGTGAAAGTCATTTGGAACTGGCCTCAAACAATTCGATCCGGAAGGGAGTGTTTGTTCCACCCGGTGCTCTGGAAGGGACATATCTCAAGAGGATAGCACTCAATATGGGGTTCAAGCTAGTCAACCATTCCCAAGCCGCGGTTGCCGAAGTCGTCACAGCTGCTGAAGCCGCCAAGGCCGCTGAAGCCATCGCCGCCGCTGAAGCCATCGGCGCCGCTGAAGTAGCCGCCGCACTGAAATCCACCGCACCTGAACCCCGTGGCGTCTGAGGCTGCCAGAACCTTAAATGTTTAGTTGGCTACATAACTGTTTCCTTCATTTCTGATCTGTTTGTTTGCTACGTAAGTGTTTCCTTCGCTTCTGATCTGTTTGTTTGCTATCAGAACCCTAAATGTTTCGTTGGCTATTAAGTGTTTCCTTCGTTTCTGATCTGTTTGTTTGCTATGAATGAACAGTTTGTTCAAAAAAATAAAGAGAATATTGACTGCAGGTATCATTTTCTGTATTAATTTTCACGACTGTTGCTTACACTAAATGAACACTTAAAAGTCAGATTTGTAGTGGAATAAAGCAGCATTAAATTAGAAGTCGTTTGATTATGAAAGGATTCGTGACGTTGGAAAACCTTCTTTTTGCCAACATTCTCATCCAACGGCTTCAATTGAAGTTAAACGTCCTCTCACCCATCTCATTAAGAAAGCACCTAATCTTTTTGCCAACATTCTCCATCCATTATGTATGAATTTTTAGATAACTTATCAAAAATACTAAATGTATCTTAAGTGTGTGGGTAGGTAACTTGAGGAGGAGACTTTAAAAGATTTGTAATTTAAAAGACGTCAACAGATATTAATTTGAGATTCTAAATTGTCTTTCATTTAATTTCTCTTAAGAGATGTCAATGGGCCTTTAACTAATTTTTGATAGACAAATGTTATTATTGGTACTTGACACAAAGATTGAAATTCTCATAAATATAAAATATTATTAATTTCATCACAAAAAAAAAAAATTATGTTTTTTTTTGAAAATTGAAGGAAGTCACTAATGAAATTTTTGGTTGGTTTATTGCAGTGAAATTCTAACTATAATTTTTGATAGAAAAATATTAGTATTGGTACTTGAGACATTGATTAAAATTCCCAACTAACAACTTCATTTAAATGAATGTATATATTTCAGAATTTATTCAACTTCAAAAATCATAAACAGGGTTAAGAAACATCACCTGTAATGGACTAGCTCGATAAAGAGTTGTACCTTTCGGTGCTTCAATGTTCTCATCCTCAAACATTTTCTACACTCAAGTCCAATCATTGGATCCAGAAGCACTCTCATCGGCATAATCGTCAATTCTAGCTGCACAACTAGTAATAGTAACACTCCTGAAAAGCATCACACATTCATTCAAATCCTTTACAACAAATTCAACTACAAATTTCATTCACATTAATTACTTATCAAGTTTCGAACAATATGAGACGTCCATACCGACCATCTTCAGGCGCATCAACAAATATATAAGTACCAATTGTTTTATCAACATTACAGTACTTGACACTGCAACCTCTCAGTTCAACTTTATTCACCTAATTTCAACAACAACAATGATTCAAAAAAAATAAAATAAAAAAAATCAACTAAATCGAAGCCGAACAAAAAGAGAGTTCTGGTCAATCACCAGAAGCTATTAAAGAAACCGCTCCAGCTTCGCTCCTTCGTCGTTCGCCATTTTCCAACCCTAAACTCACTCGACTCTTCGTTCGCATCATTTTTTTTCTAACTTCGTAATAAAACGAAGTCGTTCTGATGTTTAATAGAACAACATCGTTTTATTAAACATCAAAACAACGTCGTTTTGTTACGAAAGTTAGAAAAAAAAGAAACATACGCGTGCGATCAAAAAAGATGAAGTTGGACGGAGCCGCAGAGGCAAGACGGACAGGCGCTCGTTGGTCAGTACTAAGGGAAGTTTTTAACCACGAAGGGGTCGGCATACCCCACCCAACCCTAACTGGGTCAGCCCCTGCCGTTGGGTGTCTTGTTTGAAAAAATAATCACTAACAGGAAAAAAAATGTCCGATTCGAATTATTTCTATTTAAATAATTATCTTACTAAATCTAAATTATCGATTTATAATTTACTACTCCATATTTAAGATGCAAGTGTTTGTACGTATTGCATGTTTCATGAAGTTATGAGTTCCATATTTTGTATTATCCCGTTGGGTGTCTTGTTTGTAAAAACATCTTTAATAATAAAAAAAACCGATTTTATTTATTTATTCAGCTATAGTTCATTTTCGTATGTGGTACCTTTTAATCATGGTTGTCTGTTTTCCATTGTTTTCCTTTCCATCATACTATCAGGGTTGCATAACGGAATGCACCTCTTTCTGATCGGTGTAACAATTGGTATACTGTCTACCGCTGTCGCGAACAAAAGGGAAATGGACAAACTAAACGAGCTTTTACAGCAAAGTAAAAACTTGGTTCAAGATTTACAAGATGAGATCGAGATGAAACACTCCATGACTATGAAGGAACTAGTCAGTGAGAAAGTCAGCATTCAAGAGTCAGATAGAAACACTATTGCTCTTGAATATCCCACGACTAGCACGGGAAAACTGGCCGATAGCGATAAGAGTCGTTCAAAAGAAGATGACCAGAATGCAAAGCAATCTGAGATAATGAGCCAAATCGAGGCAGAGCTTGAAGCAGAGCTTGAAAGATTGGAATTGAACATGAAAGGCTCTACTTTGGAAAGAATTGCTGACTTTGTCGAGGTATGCGTGCAAGTGCAAGCCTACTTGTATTTCTTATCCCAATACTGCTGCACCCGTTTCTTCATTTATGGCCAACATTTTTTGAAGAGAAATAATTTAAATAATATGTGCTCATAAGTTCACAACAAGATGACAATATCACATCCATTGTCCGGCGCTAATGAAAGGTCATTTGTTTTCGTATGTGTGACCAGCTCGATCCCGATTATGAGGCGGATGTTGCTAAGGGTGAGTTCAGAGTAGACACTATGACCAAAATACGGAACGAAGAGTCAGATGAGGATAACCAGGGAAGCACATCATCGAGCCACACAGAATATGCAAATCGTCCAGTATCACCTAGAGAGCTAAGCCTCCGCTTGCATGAGGTGATTGAAGCAAGACTTGAAGCCTGCATTATGGAACTCAAATCAGCACTTGAAGACAGCCAGAAAAGAGTTAGATCTCTGGAACATTCCGTGGTCAAAGCTAAAGCATGCGGTGAAAGGGGAACTGCGTCTCCTCCAAATGACCGAAACAACTTTGACCAACCATTGGTGATCAATCTGGCTGGTGATGCACTAGATGCGTACAATGAGGCTTATGAAGAGATATTCGGAATGGTCAAGACAGAAGATGAAACTCCTCCAGAACCCTTATACAACAATAACAAAGTCAAGCCAAGAACAATCTCCTCCCAAAGTCGGAATCCAACCAATATGTCTGGCTCGCAAAACATCGGTGTTGATGAAAGATCACCTATAGCTTCAATTGAGAGGATAAACTGGGACGAGCGGCTGTCTGAAAATATTGAATCAGATAATGATAGCGGGGATGATGATATTTTAGGGAAGCTTTTGATACGACAGATCTTAGAGAAAACTCGACAAGGCTCCCCCTCTGGTTTTGAATGCCCAAAGGTTGGTGTACTCGATGGATGAATAGCAAACATATTTTCAACAAATTCCTTGTGACCTTTTTCTAGCACCGTCTCAAATTCGATTTAATTATAAGACCAACCCCCAACTTCGCAGAGATACATCACCAACCCCTAAACTTTTTACATAACCTAACTTCTATTTCAGATTATTTACATAATGAGAATTACACAATGGAGGATTTAATGGTTTTGAGCTTCAATAAGAGCCTGAACTTGGCAGCTAAAAACAACTCGATGAGGCTGTACAATGTTGGGAACTGATTTGGATAAAAAGAAAACCACAACAAGATCAAACACAATTCCGAAGATCGCAATGGCTGTGACAGGTGAGGCAAGGCAGATGAGCAAGTCCACATCAACGAAGACAATGAATGATTTATCATTTAACTAAAGACCTAGAGACAGACCCCGATTCCAGCATCATCGATGAACCCAAGCCTTAAAAATATTACACAACAGACCAAGTATTCCAGAAAATAAATGAAGTAAACACTCAAGTAGATAAATAAAGTTAAGCTCAACAGAGAATCTTTTAAAAGACTTATTGTTGAGAAAGAAGCGGAGATAGTTACAAAATAATTACAAACCGATAGGTAAATAGTCAAACCATCCTATAAGAATCCATTGCAGAAAGAGAATCTGGCCTCGAGAAAATGGAGGGGAAAAAAGAGACTCGGCTGCTTTCCAAAATTTCAAGTCCTTATTTGGACCGATTGAGCCCTCATTGTACCAAGTTATCATTAATTCTTCGTCGATAAAACAAATATTATCAAAGCATTCAAAAATCCTGGAAACCTGCTCAAGAGCGTGGTCTTCTTGCAAGAAAATTCAAGTCGTCGGAGCAAAAGCAATTGAGAAGCATCAAGGTCCGGTACCTCATTAGAGCATCTTTATCCATTCCTCTCTATTCTCCGATGTTTAATACTCTCTTCATGCCACATCACCACTTTTTCTATTCTCTCTTTCATGCTACATCACCACTTTAATTCAATCTTAAATAGGACTCACTTTATCAATCACTCACTCTTTTCCTCCACATTATTCTCTCACAATTAAAAATAATAATCACTCTCCTTCTAATCATCGATGCTTCCCTATTCCCCACCAATTTCTCTCTCTTCCTTTCCTCTCTCCCCTCTATCTTAATCACCGGCCACACCATCAATCCCTCATATTCCCCCTCCACAATCCACCTGATATGGATGCTCTTAGCAACTTGCATAATTTGTCATGGTCTAAGAAAAACCTCATATCAAAATCTTGACCAACTTTTTCAATGAGGGCGAAAAGGAGAGCACTCATTTTGTCTTGCGGAGGCATTTCGAGAGACTTCAGGTAGCGGCTGAAAGAATTCATATTAGGGATTCTCCAATATTTTCTTATCTTAGTAATCCAAGAGGGGTCCATCACCATCACCATCACCATTATTCTGTATAGGAAGGAAATGTTAACAAAATGTCATTTCAATCATAAAATAAAATAACTAGGCACAAAACCAGACGTGACACGATTTTTCGAAAGAGAAAATGATTGATGCGGAGGAGACCATACCTTCTAATACACAACGAAACCCTAACTGAAGATTGAAGAGTTGCATACTTAATTGTTAACATACATATAGCCTTTATTTCTGCCCAAGGCCTAAACCCATGAAAGAAAAAAAGAAGAAGAGGGCACTATGTAATAGCAATACCACTCTATGAATAGAAAGAAGAACATCCGGAAGGTCAGCATAATCATTTCATGGCCTTGCTTGACACCGTTCAAAATAAAGCAAGCTTTTGAAGGAATATTAAGTTCCAAATGAGTATTTGGGATACATAATGACAGACTTAGAAAATTTGGGAAATTTTTGCGGACTCGTTGGGACGTAAAGGTATTGAAATGTATTTGCGAAGTAAGAGAGGAGGGGGCGAATATTGTATAAGTTGGTTCTGAATATTGCCCTGTTCATGGTGAAATATTTCAATTTCTCAACAGGCCAAAATTTGTGATTCTCAATACGGTGGGACGAAAGATTATTGTGCGTTCTTATGAACTCGATGTTGATGAAATCTTCGGTGTCATCTATGTACTCTTTGAGATGAAAATAATCAGAACAGAAATAGATCGCATTTAGAATTTGGAGTGCAAATAGCAGTCTATTAGAACCTCAGTTGAGATTAATGTAGAGCTAGTGTAGACGATATATGCAGGATCTGATCATGAAATGAAATCTTGCCGACAATATTTTGCTGAGCGTGTTGACAATCACCACGAAATATGCTTGAAGCAACATTTCAAGTTGCTAAATGTTTTAGTCAGCATTAGATGAATAGGATAAGCTTCCATGTTTGCTAGAACCAACTATGCTGCTAAATGCTCTTTGCAGTCTTTGCGTTTCACTAACTGATCCTACCGGAGAAATTGGAGCTGATCTTGAAAAGCCATAGCCTTCATTCAAAATTTTGCTGTGAGATTAATAACTTTCAGTTGGAGTGTGAGCTTCTATTCTTTGTTTCTTATCAGTCAGGTACGTCACATACATGTCGTCACCATCATCATCCATGAGTTGCTCAATCTCATCACAAACCTGATTACCTAATCTTGAACTGTAAACAATATATATACCCTTGAAGCCAATTCTATTGAATGAGAATATAACTGTGAAAATTGACTTTGCTCAATTTACTATTTAGGACTCAGTTGTTTCAGTTTCTGTGTCAACTAAAGTTAGAGTTACTGAAACATAAAATGACACAGAGATTGATAACCTAGTTCGGCTCCTTTAAGGCTTAGTCTGGGGGCTTCTCCTCAAGCCCGATAGAAACAATTCACTAATTAAAAAAATTCTTACACAACACTTACAACATGTAATGCTCGAGCTAAGAATTAATCTAGTGAAAAGATCTAAGAAAATCTCTGTCCTTAGATACGCGACCCCGTCAAGATTTCCACCAGTTCAGACCCAGTTTGAACTATTCTGCAGTGTGTCTTCAGACTTTTGTCGACACAACCAGTGAGCAGCTTGTTACAGCTTGATGGCGCCCGTCTGATTGTCACCTGATCGTGACTGAATGAAACTCCATATTTATGTTCTATCTCGTCGTCAAATAATGATTTCTTCTTCAGCTTGGATTGACGTCCTGCATGTGAGGATGGAGAATTCTCTATTTATATTGAACGACGATTACTTGCTTCTCTTCCAAACAAAAACTAATTTTCAAATATTCTCCATCTAATAAAAAAATTCCAATGAAATCAAATTCTCTTGATTTAATTAAAATATAATCAGATTTTTCATCCGTTAAATCAGACTTTATCTATTTTCCAAAAGATAAAGATACACAAGATATCTCTCGGCGGTTAATCTGAGGAGAAGCCGTTTGTCTCACATACTGAGTCAAGCATTCATATTCACCGAATATCTCAGGCGCTGTGTCAAGAGAACTACGAGACCAAAAATATTGTCATACATAAGCACTTGAGTTCATGGTGCTTTCAATCTTCACACTGACAATTTTTTGGCAAACAACATAGTTGACTATCTCGTAAGATTGTATACATAAAACCATGAACACCATAA
This sequence comes from Echeveria elegans, assembly GCA_035048345.1. Taxonomy (NCBI): domain Eukaryota; kingdom Viridiplantae; phylum Streptophyta; class Magnoliopsida; order Saxifragales; family Crassulaceae; genus Echeveria; species Echeveria elegans. The sequence continues at coordinate 18,540 of JAWWMW010097543.1, forward strand.
GAGAACCAATACATAGATTGGCATACATCTTCAACATAGGTCAAAAAGAAAATAGATGGTCTTGGAATAAAAACTCAGGACATAGTAAGTCAGCGCCTGATATGCATAAACTACTCTCTCTTTTTGCCACAAAAATGTGACAGAGGCTTCAACTAGTTCAAAAAGTCATAACTGTAGAAATAGAAATGACGATAGAGGAACAACATCCTTATTGATCGTCCCCAGAGTTAGCTGAGTCGGTGTCTGACTGGCTCTCCTCCTCTTCCTCCTGAACTTCTTCGCCTTTGTCAAGCAGGACAACCAACTCCTGCATATCCTTGCGAGCCTGGTCAAGGAACTACACATGTTCTTTGATACGATCAAGAACAGACTTCTTCTCAAGTTTGCCCTTTTTGGAGGATGCATGACCCTTTTTGCTCACCTTTCTTTGGCGCTGGAGTGCAAGTTGGATACTCTCAGGAATTGAGACATCGACAAAATGTTTAAAAGAAAACAGTTTCCAATCAACAATCAGTGGCTTCGGAGATATCAGAATGACTGAAGCATCTAGAATTTCAGGAGCTTGCTTTAAAATTGTCTGGTAGATGATTGAGGGATACTCGATAGGGTGCACATGAGATTTACTCAAGGCATGACTTGCAAGCTGATCAAAAATAATATTTCCCAGATCCAATGGTTTGCCCAGACTGATGTGATAGATTAGTGCGGCCATTGGCTTACTGATTGTTGATCGATGAGATACAGGGATCCAGTTTCTTATGCAGATTCCTTGAAACAGAGAGAAAAGAGTTGACAAATGCTTAGATTTCAGAGTGGAGCCCCTCCACTTAGTTTCTTGTCCATTAGTCAGAATTTTGGCAATCTCATGCCAGTCTGCAACCTTGGGTGTAGGCGCTGAAATATTGATTCCAAGTGCATCTTTTATGGATTTCAGGGGAAAAAAAATAGTCTGGTCTCTGACTGACACCATACCATACTCTTCCTCCAGAATATCCCCAAACTCATCTGGTATGTTTGCAACCAACTCTCTTACCACATTTTCACAGAATGGTCTGGCAGCCTTGACTGCATTCATGAGCCCAGCATCCTCTAGTTTCTTTACAACTTCAGGAACACACCATTTGCTTTCTTGAAACACACCTTCAGCTACAATCTTCCTCTTTTGAATCATGTCCCATCAATCACTTGCAGATTAGAATGAAACCATATACTTTTCACAGTTTCCCTCTATTGAGTTTCAATGCCCTTGCCTTTATCACCTCTCCCTGTCTTCAAGGACCATCTTTGTGGCCTTCTTTGGGGTTACAGGGGCTTACTTGAGTCTACTTTGAGCTTCTAAGCACTTGGTTCCTCTTCTTAGGATACTTCGAACTTTGAATCAGTCTTAGTCTGACGAGTAGACCATCGAGAGGGAGGAGTAGCCTTCGTGAATTTTCTCTTTTTTTCAACATGACTCAACTTAGAGGCAGAGTATCCCGCACAATTAAGATCCTCCTTCATGGCTTCATCCATGGTCATTTTCTTTGAGGAAACTTTCTTCTTCTATGGGACAGAAATTTGTGCAACAGAGGCTGAACCAATATGGACCTTCTCAGTCTCAACAGCAGACAGATTCTCAACGGTATTCAAGAACTTCTCAATGACTTCATCAACTTTGTCAACGGTAACAATGTCCTCTTCAACAGGCTCTTGCTCCTCAATCACTGGTAGGGGTTCCTGATTAGGCACAACAACTTCAATTTCTTCAGATTTTTTTAGGATTCTTTCACATATTGCTGGTTAATTTCTAGGGCCACTCTGTTGAGTTCAGACAGGTCAACAACGGGATGAGACAGGTCACATATTGCCGAGAATGCTACATGGGAGTATTACAAGGATTTCATCGCTAAGTTTTCAACTTTTCATTCTTGGGGACAAGAATGATTTGAAGGAGGGAGTATTGTTAAAGGTTGCAACACAGTGTTTAAGATCGAGTCTGTTATTTCCATTACAGTCAATGCGTAGTGTTTAGCTTGTTGCAGAGAGTCAGTTACGGGTCGTCGTTGATTCGCAGCGTTTAGTTCGGTCGAAGTTTGTTAGCGTCTGTTGGAATGTAAGAGGCTCGAATCTCTTAGTGGAGGCATCAATCAAAACAGCTTCCTCTACAAATCTCTTTCTCTCCATTTCGTTCCGTGCTCAGCCAATCTCGATTTGATCTTCTTCCCTCGGTCATTTCCAGATCCTGAGTTTCCATCTTCAGTCGCATCGATTCTATATTGGATCCGGTTACACGTATTTCACCGTATCATATTCAAACCTTTACAAGAAACTCGAATCAACTCTGAACTACTACTGATCGCCCATTCTTCAAAGTCGACGATCGGATTTGACGCTTCCGTTGATCTGAATCTTTCGCTCCCGTAATGGTGGGCTTGGTTCCGTATCAATAATCACAAGAGTGACGACGCGTCCCTGACCCAATCATAATATCGAGAAAAAAAATCCTAATTTTGACTACATAACCCTCCTCCATGTTTGACTTACTAAACGACCAAACTACCCTCCAACACTTTCAAGCAAATGCACATTAGCATCGACCGACTTTCTTTTGCTAAAATACGCCGAGAAGGCGCGAAACATCAACAATGATCAGTCGTTACGATTTCATGAAATTATAACCGAACACCGCAACATCCGCTCAACCAGAACTCCTTCAACCCTTTCCAAACCCTAATCCACCCTTTCCCCTCAAATCCCGTTTTTCGACTAAAGATTCAATCTTTGCACCACATTGTG
>JAWWMW010097544.1:0-11198 GCA_035048345.1 Echeveria elegans
GCCCGAGACACAACCCGAACCCGTCCAAAAATGTGCAAGTGACATATGGACCCGAGTCCAATCTTGATCGGGCCGGGCCGGGCTCTCGGGCCGGGTCGGGTCTTGATCACCCCCTACTTTGATCGGGTAGCATGTGAACGAAATAATGCATTACTTGGGATATTGGGTTTTCATTTTTGTCATGAGAAAAACGTGTCCAGAGATGAGGAGAAAAGGGATGTGAACGAATTAATACATTACTTTGGAATATTGGGTTTTCATTTTTGTTATCTGGATGCAATCTAGCGACAGTATTATTCATTTTCTTAAAGAGAATATTAGTTTTAAATACTCGTTATACGTCGAATTTGGACTTTAATGTCCCAAGTTCAAATTTTTTGATTTAAACAACCGAAGTTCGTTACATTTTTTGCTACCGCGGCCATCAACTTTAAAAATATCAATAAACTTAAAAAAAAAATCAAAACTTGATAAAACAAATAATCAAAATCCAACCTTGCTTTTTTGATATTTTTCGATGGTTTTTTAAAGTAGATTTTTGGTTGGAGGACGCGATAGCAAAAAAACATGACAGGCAAATCAAAATTTGGAATTTGAGGTATTAAAGTGCAAATTCGACGTCTCACTCTTTAAATATAAAACATGTGGCCTTTATTTAATACTTGCACATTAGCTGCTTGAGGATCAATTTTGCATATAAATACACAAGTCGCTAGGCTCATCAACTCGCAAACATTCTAAACCGTTCACAAGGCTAAACAAAAGCAAGGTGAAAATAAAGATGGCTAACAGTTCCAACTCGTTGGCGGACGCAGTAGGAGTTGCTCTGGCAGCTGCCACAGCCAATTTGGAGCAGCTCAAGATATCTTTGGAGGCAGAAAAAAGAAAGATGGAAGCAGAGATTCAAGACCTCAATGACAAAGTACACGAGCTGGAGATTCGACTAAAGGAACAGATTCACATGATTCCTGCGAGAAAACTCAGTTTCGTATGGGGCGATACTCCTGCGTATTGGACTTGGAAGGCCGTGCCTGAATCAATGTCTTGTTCTTTTCTTTCTTTTGAGTATTTTGATATGATTTGATCTTTCAAATTCTTTTTTCGTCTGATCTTGTTTATAATATGTATCACTGCAGATATGCCGTGGCTGAGCTTCTACGTGTCTGGTGGCTCGAGTTCTCGGGCAATGTTGACACGTCCCTGCTTGTTCCGAACACAAACTACGGCGCATACTTAGTTTTCAAATTGGCAGATGACCATATTGGGCTCGATAAGCCACCAGCGGAGACTTTCATTGGTATCGTCGGCGGACCAAAAAGTTCAAGAAACGTTACGTTAGTTAATGAAGGGGAAGGCCCTCATCCAACGACAAGGGAGGATGGGTGGATGGAGGTTGAAATGGGAGAATATTATGTGAAGGGGGATGATGGGGTGCTGGAGATTCGCTTCACGCAATTCGCTTCTTTGCACGAGAAGAGAGGTCTGATTGTTCAAGGGATTGAGGTGAGGGCTAAGTAACGTTACCAACAACATAGTTGCTTTCATGTCAACTGCGCTTGGTGTTCGTGTGTTTGTAATGTAATAAAAGGGCGCCATATGGTGTGCCTGTGTGAATAATGTAATAAAAGCGCGCATATGGTGTGCGTGTGTGTAATGTAATAAAAGGGCGTCATATGGTGTGCGTCTGTTTGTAATGTAATAAAAGAGCGCTTGGTGTTCGTGTTTTAGAAATGTAATAAAAGGGCGTCGTCCGTATGGTGTGCGTGTGTTTGTTGTAAAGGCGCGCTGTCTGTCCTTTGTTTGAACTTTTCTCTGTTTTGCATTGTTTGCGTATTCTTATTATTATGTTTCATCAGTACCAAATTATAGTTCCATGTACAAATTGAAAAATAATAGAATGCCTTTTCTATCCTTATTTATAAACAAAAAATTGTTAATAAAATATGTCATATGAAACTATATTTCTCAGCACGGAAGATCCTTGTAAGAAATTGTTAGTGATATGATCATCCACCCATACAAACAAGTCAATAACTCAGACAGCCTAAATAATCAAATATCGGATTCTGTTATTTTTCCGCAAGCAACAAAAATCTGAAAAACATGAAACCTGGCATTGAACGTCACCTCAATATCAATTTATTTCCGAATCAAACAAAAGCGCAAAATTGAAATTAAAGGACATGGAAATTTACGAAGAAATGGGCGTAGCGTCGAAGAAAACCCTCGAAGCCCTGAATTTAAGATTTTCATGGCGGAATTATTACCAACTTACAACAAATTTCAATTTTTGAGTCTAAGATTGTAATGGCGGAGGGTGTCAAATCGTCAACGGAGAAAACATGATGATGTTTAAGTGTGAAATTAAAACGGATGGGTGTCATCTGGAAAAAGTGCTACACATACGAGTCTTTTTCTTTAATTAACCCTTCTTCTTTTATTACAATTTTTCATAAAAGGGAATCATTGTATACATCAATGTATGCAGCACGGGACTATCGCCCGAAATTCAGGATCAATGAATGATTATTACTACTAAAAAGCGACCATCGACCCGGAATCACTTTCCATGACCAATACAAAAAAAAATGAAAAATAAAAAAACTTCTCACTTGCAGATGATGAGAGAAATTTTAACTATGTCTCAAAATAGAGGAGTAATCAGTCATTCCAAAATGGGTTCAAACCGAAACACTATCTTCACCCAACACCTACCGTCAACCCCCACAACACTCCCTTTTAATTCTCAATCTGTATCTTCAATTTGTCAGAATTCATTCTTCTTCAATCCGATCAAGACCGTCTGTGTTCTTCTTTAGACCATGGAGTTCCTCACTTCAGATCACGAGCCCAAGCTCTGCCAACATCATCAGAACCATATCCATCATCCTTCGTGACCAGATTCACAATATCTGAGCCTTTTCCCCAGGGCCGGCCCAAGAGTTTGGGGGGCCTCAAGCGAAAATCTATATTGGGGCCTAAAGCAAAATTTTAAATTAAAATTTTTTATTATATTATTAAAATTTTAAAAATGAGGCCTCTTGGATTAAAAATATATAATTTAATTTATAGTTAAATGGGCCTTTTAATATAAATTGGGGGCCTTTTTCTATAAGTAATTTTTTTAACAAAAGTTGGGGCCTAAAGCCCTTGCTTCCCTTGCCTCAAGGGTGAGCCGGGCCTGCTTTTCCCAAACCAGCCGCGAGTTGATGAGCTTCAGATTCTGACGCCGAACGACATCAGATCGGTCGGTATGCTGAGAAATTGAAAAAAAAAACATATGATTGATTGAACCGGGACAAGACACAACTTCGATTTCACAACCCCCTGCGCTGGCTTCAGTGATGTTGCTATTGCTATTGCTATTGCTATGCATCTTCTTCCACACCTTCTGATTTCAGAATTTAACATCAATTTTCCTCCGTAGGTGTTTTAAACGGGATGAGATTTCATTTTTAATCTACTCTGCGCTGCGGATTTCGATTCCTATTCTGCGTTGCGGAATTCGCACTGATTGCTATTGTTAGGCGCATTGCATGAAACTCTGTACGAAATATATCGCATCGCTTGAAATCCTGCCGGATGGTTGTGGCTTGCGGTTCCACCGGAGTACGGAGCAGTGAATTGGACTGGTGGTGGTTGTGATTCGACGGACGAAAACTCTAAACGACGACGACAGACGCAAATAGCATGTCGGCCAGATCATTTGAATGAAGTATATTTCAAGTAATCCAAGTAATTTTTTTTTTTGAAATATCATGTTTTGTACATGTGATTTTCTACAACTAATAAAATATGTCATATGAAACTATATTTCTCCGTGTTAAGGAATATTCAACCAGTCAACAGCAGTAAATCAGGGCATGAAACCTAGGCAAATAATTGTTACAATTATTTGCACACATTCAGGCTTTGACTAGATTAATTATACGCTATTTTTAGATTACATTAAAATCTACAACCTGTATAAAAGGGCATGTAAACATACGTACAAAACATACAACTTTCTCATTCTTATCTTGTCCAAACCTGTCAAAGAACTCATACCTAAAGTTTATCATGGTATCAGAAGTAACTTCAGCTTCCGCAACCCAGGGTAACTCTGGTGTTATCCCTCTTGTTGTCCCAAATTCTCCTATGTCTACCACCAACAATCCGGTCATGTGGAGCGTCTATCATCAATGCTCCCCGCCCGATCCGAATCAGAGTATGCAGTTAACGTAGGAGTATAAAAACTTTGAATGAGAAGAACGAGAGATAGTGCCTCGAACATACCTGAGAATCCTTTTAACTGCTGACCAATGGACAGTTGTTGGAGAATAAGATACTGACAGACTTTGTTTACTGCAAAAGACAAGTCAGGGCGAGTAAGGGTAAGGTATTGCAGACCTCCACCAATGATGTTGCGGCCATGATTTTATTCTACACAACATCCAATGAGGCTTAGAAAATCCTTGAAGGAAGTTTTTCCTCCCAATCATCGGCTCGCTCTATGCAGATCCGTACCCAACTCGGTGCAATTCAAAAAAAAAGAGATTCAATCACAATTTTACTTCAACAAGGTCAAAGCTTTGGCGGGCACACTAACGGCGATTGGACAGGCCCTTCGCCCTGAAGAATTCATGTCATATCTTCTCAACGGACTCGATGAAGAGTACGATTCCTTGGTGGAGAGCGTTCTTAGCCGTGACACTCCCCTTTCAATTCAAGACCTCTACGCTAGGTTATTGTCCACCGAACAGCGGATTGAGCGTCGTCACTCACCGGATCTCATCGCTCACAGCGCGAACATCACACATCGCCAGTCGACCGGATCCCGACATCGTCCATCGTCTTCTCAATCAAAGCCGTCACGCTACAGATCCAACTCAAGGAATCGGGCAAACGAAAACGGGTCGGATGATGGGTCAGGTCGGTTAGGCCCAACAAATAGCCCACGAAGCCCACGACCCATATGTCAATTATGTGATGAAATAGGTCACAAGGCTTCTCGTTGCTTCAAGCGCTTTCAAAGGGAATTTTTAGGCGTTGACAATGACGGACGATTCATGTCAAAACAAATTTCTATGGCAAACAACATTCAACAAGGTCAAACTTCCGCATATCCGGTCGATCCACAATGGTACTTTGACACCGGAGCAACAGATCATATAACAAATGATATGGAAAAGTTGTCCACACGTGAGGAATATAATGAAAAGGACCAAGTCCACACCGCTAATGGTCAAGGTATGCATATTACTCATATTGGTCATACTATATTTTCAAATTCATCTTATAAACCTTTACAACTGTGCAATGTCCTTTGCGTACCAAGTGTCATGAAAAACTTGGTTTCAATTCGGAAACTAACAACAGATAACAATGTTTTTGTTGAGTTTCATCCTAATGAGTTGTTTATGAAGGATCGAGACACACACAATTCTACTTAAAGGTGGTTGTCGCAATGGACTATACACAACTGATGCATCAACCAAGCAAGCATTAGTCGGAGTTAAAGCATCACCACACAAATGGCATGCTCGACTTGGTCACCCCTCACACCAAATTGTTCAACGTATTCTACACATGTATTCTTTACCCTCAACACATGAAAAGTTATCAACTGTCTGTGATTCATGTCAACACGAAAAAAGTCATCAACTCTCTTTCCAAAATTCAAGCCATGTAACCAAATCACCACTTGAGTTAATCTCTTCTGATGTTTGGGGTCCTACACAAAAATCCGTTTATGGGCATCGCTACTATATGAGTTTCATCGATCATTATAGTCGCTTCACTTGGATATACTTTTTGCAACGAAAAAGCGAGGTCTTTGAAGTATTCAAAAAATTTCAAGTCCACGTTGAAAGATTATTAAACAGGAAAATCTTACAAATTCAAACGGAATGGGGTGGCGAATACGTAAAATTACATCGTTTCTTCGAGGAGCAAGGAATACTACATCGCGTTACTTGTCCACATACTCATCAACAAAATGGGACTGCTGAACGAAAACATCGTCATATTATTGACACTGGACTCACCCTTCTTTCCCATGCAACCATGCCTCTTACGTATTGGAGTGACGCTTTCTCTACAGCTTGTTTCCTAATCAATCGGCTACCCACTCCAGTTTTATCCATGAAATCACCATTAGAGCAACTTCTTGGAGGAAAACCAGATTATACATTCATCAAAGTATTTGGTTGTGTTTGTTGGCCTAATCTTAGACCATACAACAATCATAAGCTTCAATTTCGATCGAAGAAATGCGTCTTTCTTGGCTATAGCCCACAGCATAAAGGATACAAGTGTCTTCATATTACCACAGGACGTATGTACGTCAGCAGAGATGTCATTTTTGACGAAGAAATATTCCCTTTCTCCGAGGCACCTCCCCAAACAAAAATGCCACTGATTACACACAATATCCAGCTTCCCGCCAAAACTCCATTTTGGGCAACTCATCCCTTATTCAGCCCATTTCGGATGAGCTAAACTCACTTCATCTTCACCAAAACCATCCTTATCCTTGGCCCAGCAACAACAACTACACTCAGCCTGTCTACTCTTGTCCTGGCCTAGAATTGGACTCACTGTCCAGCGGAGTAGACACGGCTGCACCATATCCTCAAGCAGCCTCTTCTCCTGTAGACCAATCTCCATCCCCCCTTGACGGCTCATCACAACAACAATCTTCCACTGATCCGCTTCCGCCTCCTGATGCGGTGGATACCGCCACCAGCAACCGACCGGTAACAAGGCGATGCGCGGCATTCACAAGCCAAAACAACGAAATGATGGAACTGTCGCTTGGACAGTCACAAAACCAGCTAGTCTAAGTTCTGAAATTGAACCAAAATCCTATCGGATGGATTTGGGGTCGCCTCCATGGAGAGATGCAATGGAGAAAGAATATGCGGCGCTCTTGAAGAATCAAACTTGGCAACTAATTCCACCTCGTCCTGGCCTAAATATCATTGACTGGAAATGGGTTTTTCGGATCAAACGCAAAGCAGACGGATCTATCGAACGGTACAAAGCGCGATTGGTCGCTCGGGGTTTCAAACAACGCCCTGGCCTGGATTATTCTGAGCTGTTTAGTCCAGTCGTCAAGCCTGCGACAGTAAGAGTTGTGTTAGCCCTGGCAGTCACACAAGGATGGCATATGCGTCAACTAGACATCCAAAATGCATTCCTAAACGGTGTCCTCGAAGAGGAGGTCTTTATGCGCCAACCGCCTGGATTTGAGAGTCCAACCTGCCCTCATCATGTCTGCCTTCTAAAGAAAGCTATCTATGGGCTCAAGCAAGGGCCACGAGCGTGGCATCAAAAATTCTCAACTGTCCTTCTTAACAATGGATTCTCGGTGTTAACTGCCGACACATCGCTGTTCATCTTCAGACGCCTACCAATTACGATCTACTTATTGGTATATGTCGATGATATAATAGTTCTCAGCTCTTCCAACTTTGCAATCGACCAGCTCATTGATGGGTTCCGCAAACACTACCAACTCAAAGATTTGGGATCATTACATTACTTTTTGGGGATAGAAGTTCGGAAATTGCACAAAGGACTCTACCTATGTCAACAAAGGTACGCATCAGACCTTCTTGACCGTGCAAATATGACAAAAAGTAAACCTGTGTCAACCCCTATGTCCTCACCGAAAAGCTCTCAGCAACAGACGACACCCCTCTTTCTGCAGAATTAGCTACCAATTATAGTAGTATTGTTGGAGGTCTGCAATACCTTACCCTGACTTGTCTTTTGCAGTAAACAAAGTCTGTCAGTATCTTCATTCTCCAACAACTGTCCATTGGTCAGCAGTTAAAAGGATTCTCAGGTATGTTCGAGGCACTATCTCTCACGGTCTTCTCATTCAAAGTTTTTATACTCCTACGTTAACTGCATACTCTGATTCGGATTGGACGGGGAGCATTGATGATAGACGCTCCACAGGGGGCCACGTAATTTTTCTAGGCCCCAATCTTATTTCTTGGCGAGCTAAGAAGCAACAAACTGTTTCACGATCTAGCACCGAATCAGAGTATAAGGCATTGGCAGATGCTACAGCAGAACTCATTTGGATAGAGGCTTTACTTAAGGAACTCAATGTGCCCTATGAACCACCCATCTTATGGTGCGACAATCTTGGTGCGACATATCTCTCTAAAAATCCCGTATTCCATGCAAGGACAAAACATATCGAAATTGACTATCACTTCGTGAGGGAACGCGTTGCTCAAAAGCTTCTTCGTATTCAACTCATATCATCAAAACACCAGCTTGCAGATATCTTCACAAAGACACTCCCTTTGCCAATATTCAGTGAGTGCAAGCGCAATCTACGTATGGTTGCGATCAATAAGATCGAGGGGACTGTTAAGGAATATTCAACCAGTCAACAACAGTAAATCAGGGCATGAAAACCTAGGCAAATAATTGCTACAATTATTTGCACACATTCATGCATTGACTAGATTAATTATAGGCTATTTTTAGATTACATTAAAATCTACAATCTGTATAAAAGGGCATGTAAACATACGTACAAAATATATACAACTTTCTCATTCTTATCTTGTCCAAACCTGTTAAAGAACTCATACCTAAAGTTTATCACTTTGTTCAACAACTATCATTTATTTCCTGTCGATATCAATCGCTTTACCGAGCTGCCTCTCCGACCACTTCTTCTTTCAATCAGGTTCGCACTTTATTTCAATTTAGGTTGAAGTTGTCGAATATGTTGATTTTTTGTACTGTTTCAACATTTGCTTGTTAAAATGCAGATTTGTCCGCAAGTTTCCCATCTTTCTGCAACATCTTTGTCAGTCTCTAATTCGTGCTTTCAGTATTCAAATTTATTTTTAAATATTTAAGTGTATCGTATGTGTTACGAGGTTTCTTAAAATGTATTTCATTTTCTGATTCATTATGAGTTAATAGATATGATTTTTCAAACTTTTTGTCTAACATATCAAATTTCCGGAAAAAAAAATATAGATTTGCGATTACAATGCGGATGCGGTGTAATCTGAAATTTTAATATTTATTTCATGATTAATGTTTAAATATAATATTTTCATTGTTTATGATATTTTAGTAATTTCTTTATTATTGTTTTTCTTTCAGCTTAAAATCCATTGTAGTTGAGAATGCTTACTCTACTGGACATAGATGCTCAGGGTAATGGCAATTTCAGAATTAGATGAAGATCGAAGCGTAAAAGGAGGTCATTTTTCTGACAGTATTATTATTATTATTATTTGAAGTCTCTCGACATAGAAGAAAGACATGTAGTATAAGGGGGATTAGAGGAACTGCATGATTACTGTTCTCTGCATTGAAAAAAAAATGTATCTCTTTTTTAGATACTCATGTAAATAGTAGTTGTTCAGCACGAAATTAAATATTTATTTCAGTTATCTTTAACGTGATATACTTTTCTCACATTTTTGTGTTTAATTAGGTATTCCGACCATCAACATTACAGTTAGCTCTTTAATGATGAATAAAGAATTCATTCAACAACATCGTGGATGTACAATTGCACTACGAGAGCAACAAAAAAGAAAAAGACTATCTCTATCTAAGGGTATGATTACACACAACATATGTTACATTGTAAATGTTACTATGCAAATTATATTTACAAATTTTATTAAATACAACATTTCTCCGATAAAGGGATAACTCTCATATTTCAAATTTTGAGCGAGGGGAAAGTAGTAGAATGGAAGCAAATGCGACTATTAGTATGTTATTCATTTTAAATAGTCAACTTTAATTAGTTTTAAAAGTTAATTTGTTTGACATTTACAATTTAATTTTAAAAATTAATTCTTTTTAGAAATGTTTTTATAAATAACAAGTGGGTCGCCCGTCGTTTCGACGGGAATGCGGCAAAAACAGGGACTTGTCTCCTCGAATATTTACAAAATGGTTACTGGATAATATTAGTTTTGTCCCGTTATCCAAATGGCCAATTAACTCGGTCAAAACTCTTAGTACTCAGTAAAATACGGTGAAATACGCTCACTCGTCGTCCCGAATGTGAAAATGGTCAACAATTGATCAAAAATTTTGGTCATATATGGTCACCCGTCGTCCCGAATGTGAAATGTATATCCGGTCAAATACGTTAAAAGTTGATCATATACTTGTTCAAAATACGGATGTGAAATATTTATGGTCAAAGCTCGGTCAACTATAGAGTCAAATATGGTCAATACTTGATTGATGTTATGGTTTGTAATTAATAATAGAAGTTGAGGGTATTTTGGATAATACTTGATTGATTGTATGGTTTGTAATTAATAAAAGAAGTTGAGGGTATTTTGGGTATTTCATATTTGTTGGTGGTGGACATAAGATAATTATTAGTGTAGCTGGTACAAAGTGAATCAATCCCGCAACCCAACATCACTGTACTCCTTGAAACAAACCCAAATTCCACTCTCTCCTGATAGGGTTTGTCCTGGCATGAAGCCAAATTGCGCACATGTAAATCATCAACACGTTTAGGTCCCGTTTGGTTGCGAAAAAAAAAAGTGAGAAAATAATTTAAAGAAAAATAATTTTCTCATGAGAAAGTTGTAAAGAAAATTTGATCTCAATTTACATTTTTTTTATATTTTTTCCCTCACAACCAAACTTATAATTTCATTTTCACTCAAAAATTTTCCTTTCCTCTTCTTTTTTTTCTCCCAACCAAACGGAGCCTTAGTGGCTTCTCTAATTGGATTGATGGCTTTGACAAAACGACCCACACTGCATCGCAAACCAATACGCAACCTGACGCCTTCACCTTCCTTGAATTGACATATACATGCCGATGACTTCAACTTCGCTGAATTCACAACCGCATTAACTCAAATAATCCCGCATCTCACTCCGTCGCTTGGCCACTTCCGTCTGTCTCCGTCCCTGATCTAACATCTAATTCATCCTCTGTCGAACGCGCAGGGCTCCCATTTTCAGTCTGATGCTTCGTCTAGTGCACCTTAGAGTATTGGCGGATGACGAAGGCGACAGTGGTATACATGGAAAGGCTGGCTGTGGTGTTAACCAGCGAGAACGGTTGGATTGGTGCAATGCGTCGATTCGGCGCTTGGCGAGAGCGTTTTTTTATATATTTTCGTTTAGTAAAGATGTGGTTTAAAGCGGATCGTTTGCGTCTTTATATTTGTTTTCAAAATATAATAGTA
>JAWWMW010097562.1:0-11197 GCA_035048345.1 Echeveria elegans
CATGACAAAACCCAATCCAAGATAAAACAGTGTTTGATAATAACAAAATTGATTGCAGTTCACCTCAAATCTTGCACTACTAATCAACACTGATAGATTAATTTTTGAATTTGTGGGGAAGCGTCCCATATGATGTATATGCAACGATCAAAAGGGTAGAGTTGCCAATTATCTTTAAATTCAGTTTCTCTTGATCATAAAGCAACACCAACCCCCATTTCACATGCAATTTCAAGACTTCCATTCCCACTTTATCTTTTCCAGCCTGCTGGCACCAACCATAAAAGTACCCAAAAATCGAACATTGTAGATACTACTGTATCATTTAAATCCAGAAATCAGCATTGATATCACTTTAAAATAGTCTCGTCAGAATTACAATCAAACAAACACGTAACAAGCTCAAATACTCCATACATCAAATCCATTCAAGTAATTCTTCTTCACATCCTCGCATCAGATCTAAACACGAACGCACCCAATCCAGCAACCACCACTGCAACAGTCGATGGCACCACCGCTGACGCCGGTGAATCAGGGCTTGGAGACGGTGCCACAACTTGAGCAGACGCCATCGCAACAACAGCTGCGAATACAGCCAAAACCAAAATCAATGCAGCAGAAACAGATTTCGCCATTTGAGAAAAAATCGAGAAGCTTCGACCCAATTGGAAAATGTTGATGCAAGAATTGTTGGAAAGGTGCGTGAAGAAAAAGTTTGTTCAAGTTTAAAAGTTGCAGTTTTGCGACAAAATAAACGAAAAAACGACGTATTTAGAGTTATATTTTGACATGCCTTACGACAAAATCACAAAATGACGTAGTTTTGTTTAAGAAATAAAGATAAGCTTAATGAAAGCCTTATTAACTCATCACGTTTGAACGAGTTCATGGAAGCCGAGAGAAAAATCACGAAAACGACAACAATCTTCTTCTCTTTTCATGTTTGTTTTCAATTTGTGTGAATTTTCGGGTACAGCGAATGTAATTCTGTCTTTCGTCTTGTTCACTACGATGCAGGTGATTGAAGATATTGACTGCTGTATTGTGGGAGACATATCGCCGTGGAATGGTTGATATTAAAGTTTATCAGGCACGATCCTTGTGATTGTTTATTTACCAACAAGAATGGAATGGATGCAGAGTGAAGAAAGGTTGAGTGTGATGACTGATGAGGGCTTAAGTTGAACCACGGGCAGCCTGCCCGAAACAGAATTCATCAGGCTGGCTTTTTTACCGGACCCACTCCCAACTTTTCTGTTTTCTTTTCCTTATTATTCAAAAAATATAGAGGTTGGCGCGTTGATATTCAAAACAACTTCAGACAGCGATTTTGGCGATTTTGAAATCGCCTCTTCCGTTCACCAAACCACCATCGCCAATCTCCCTCGCCGTCTTTCATTCCTCAATTTCCTCATCCCCCGCGGACCAAGGCGACAGCCGGCATGGAGGAAGCAAAACGAGCGGCCATTCGCAGGAGTCGTGCGTCTCCGCCTCCGCTTCGATTTCGATCTTAATCAGCGCCACTAGCGTCCAGAATCACATCATCGAATATACGAAACATAGCAGGGATTCACGAAACGGAGAGAAGGAAGCGACGGAGGCTGACTCCTTGATGAACATCGATACGGCAATTTCCGTAACGAGAACGAGCGTAGTAGATGAAGTGAGTGTTCATCTTCACAAGTGAAAGCCGAGTGAGAGCGTACCATGCCTTGTGGCGTCGCCGATATAAGGCTTTGGGTAAGAGGTTTGTTTACGTAAGAGGTTGGGTGTACCGTAAGAGGATTTGGTAAAGGGTTGGCTGGACATCAGCGAGTTCTTGGACGACATTGAGTTGGGAATAATTTGGAATAATTGATTTCTATTCCACTCTACGTTGTGGAACCCATTTACAATTTCTCTCCTCGTTCGCGAGTGAGAGATTTTATTTCTCTCCTTGCTTGCGAGTGAGAGGTTTTATTTCTCTACTCGCCTGCGAGTGAGAGGTTGTTTATTTGTTTTGTTTATTTATTTCTTTTATCGTATTAGTCATGATTAGCGATTCAGGATCGATGATCGCTTTTCCATTTGTAATAAATTAATCATGGATCCTGTATTTCAGGCAATAATCCTATACTTTATTGTATACATTGCTTCCCTATTTGGGAAATTGTAATAAAAAAAATGTTGGATTTGATCATCCACGTCACCACTGAAAATCGAACGGTCCTGATAAGAGCGTCGACTAATATTCCACTGATACTGAGATAATCTATATATATATATATATATATATATATATATATAAATAGGGGAGGAACGGAATATGGCTCCATGCTATTTTCTCCAATTTAAAAAATATAAATTAACAAAATAACAAACTAAAATGCCAAATTATAAATAAAAAATCAAACATTTATAAAATTAAAAAATTAAACATTAAAATTAAAAAAATTAAAAAAAAATTAAAAACAAAAAACAAAAATTTAAATTTTAACTTTTAAATTCACAAAGACCACACGGCCAGCCCGACTCATTAAAAATTATAAGTTTAAATTCACACACAATACACGGGCCGGTCCGGCCCAGTAAAAATTAAAAATTTTAATTAAAAATTTAATTTACACAGACCATACGGGCTCAAAAATTGATCGATCGAGTCTCACAAGTATTTGATCGGTTCGATTGCGCATTTGGGATGACGGGTGGTATGCTAGTCTATTATATAATAGAATAGAGAATGAACTACCTAATAGAGATTTTCTATAATACCCCTACCCTCTTTTCAAAATTTCAATTAAACCTATTGAAACACACGGACCCGTTTAAATTTTCAAAAAAATACACGGACCCAGTCCGGCTCATTGAAAATTTAAATTTATAAAGATCACACGAGTCCGTTTAAATATTCACATAACACAAGGGCCCAGTCCGACCCATTAAAAATTAAAATTTTATATTTACATTGATCACACGGACCCGTTTAAATTTTTAGAGAAACACATGGGCCCAGTCCGGCCCATTAAAAATTTACATTTACACAAATCACACAGGACCGTTTAAATTTTCACATAAGACAAGGGTCCAGTCCAGTCCGGTCCATTAAAAATATATAATTAAAAGTTTTAAATTACACGGACCATATGGGCCCAAAAATTGATCGAATCTCACCCGTATTTGATCTGTTCCATTACAATTCGAGACGACACATCTCCGTCGGGACGACGGACTGTACACTAATATTAAATAATTTAAGGTGACTTGACTTTGACTCATTACTTTGTAATTATGAAAAGAATTAATTCTACAAAATCATTACCGACAAAACAATATATTACGACAAGCGATCAAAAACGACTAAGAAGAGGAAGAAGAAAACGGTTCTGCAGGCGTCGATTTTCGTGGATGAACGGATCGCATGGCTTCTGGATCTAGCAGTATTGTTACTGTTACGCTGTTAGGGCTTCGCCGGAGCTCTGTAGAAACAACGATGAATATAGGCAATTCCGATCAATCGATCGGTGGTAGTTTTACTGGAATTGAAATTCGATTACAGAGTTTTTGATATCCTTTACAATTCAATTGCTTTTGCGTTTTATACTGAATTACATTTTACGAAATCACAGAACCAATCCTTATACTTTCTATTATTTGCAGAAACAACCCTCAAGCTTCTTCTCGTAACAATACTCCCCCCTGAGAACCTTGACCTCAAGGGTCAATCGACGGGTGGTCGCGCACCAAGTCCTCGCGGAGTTCCCAGGTTGATTCCTCCAACGACGTGTCCTTCCACTGGACCAAGACTTGCACTGCGGCTTTCCCTCGGAGATTGATGATTCTCCTATCTAAGATTGCGAGTGGAATCTTTGGTGGGGTTTCATCAATAGCCGCGGGTAAGTCGACAACTGTAGTTACAGGACCCTCGAATTTCTTCAACTGAGATACATGAAAGACCGGGTGAATTCGAGCATACGCAGGTAATTTCAATTTGTAAGCCACTTCACCGATTTTGGCAATGACTTTGAAGGGCCCAAAAAATGTTGGTGCAAGCTTTTGATTGCTTCTGGTTGCCAAACTGGATTGCCTGTATGAATGTAGTTTAAGCAAAACCCAATCTCCTATGGTAAATCTTTGATCAGATCGATGTTTGTTAGCTTGTGTGACCATTCTTTCTTGAGCTCGTCGGAGATGAAATTTCAGTAGCTTAAGTGTGTCTTCTCTTGCAGCTAAACTATTTGCGACTGCTGGTACTTTAGATTCCCCGGGTAAATAGGGTAAGTAAACTGGTGGTGGTGTGCCAAACATAGCCTCATAAGGTGTGATTTGCGTAGCGGAGTGGAAACTGGTATTGAACCACCATTCAGCCAATGGCAGAAACTTGCTCCACAGTTGAGGCCGATCTGAACACATACATATGAGGTAAGTCTCTAAGCATCTGTTAACGACCTCCGTTTGACCATCGCTTTGAGGGTGGTAAGCTGTTGATAGTTTCAGTTTAACATCTTGAAGCCTCCATAACTCTTTCCAGAATTCACTAACAAAAATTGCATCTATGTCAGAAATGAATGACTTAGGGCAACCATGTAGCTTGTAGACATTATCAAGAAATGCTTGTGCCACCACCATTGCCGTAAAAGGATGACGCAAAGCCACAAAATGAGCAGTTTTACTCAATCTGTTTACTACCACCAATATAACTGATTTCCCATATGACAAGGGTAAGCCAGTAATAAAATCCATGGATATGTCTTCCCATATTCCATTAGGAATAGGTAATGGTTGGAGTAATCCAGGATATGTTGTTGTGTCGTACTTACAAGTTTGACAAGTATAACAGTTTCTGATAAATGCATGGACATATTTAGTCATACCTTTCCAGTAGAAAAGTTGTTGAATTCGCTTTAAAGTTTTTGTTCTGCCTGAGTGACTAGCTGAAGTAGAAGAATGTAGCCATGATAGTATATCTTCTTTAAGCTTGTCATCATTTCCTACAACCAATTTTCCTTTCCTGCGCAATAAGGAGTTCTGCCAAGTGTAGTATTTTTTTGCAGCTGGGTTAGTCTGTAATTGACTTATCAGGTCTTTTAAGAACAAATCAGTAGTGTAACATTGCTGAATCTTAAGTAACAGGTCCGAATCCATAGTAGCTAAGTGTAGCTTACAGAGTTCCATACTTTGAATTCGGGATAGTGCATCAGCAGCTAAATTCTCTTTACCTTCTTTGTATTGAATCTCGTAAGAGAATTCCAGTAATTTGGGTAATAGTTGCTGCTGAACAGGGGTGTTCAACCTTTGCTCTAGTAAGTACTTCAAGCTTCGTTGATCAGTTATACTCAATGAATAGTTGCTGCTGAATAGTTGCTGCGATTAAATTTGGTAATTTCCTTTGCGTCGTTCATTTACTCAATGAAAACCTCACTCTTTCTAGCTTTCTCAACTCAAGTGTCTAAACAAATATACCACACCCCTATTTATACTAGTCTACCTTCTAAATGGATGGTTAGGTCCATTTTGATCCAACGGCTACAATTAGTGACTCTAGAGAATTCTACATAAATTTCTTCTTCTTGTCTTCTCCATAACTCTAGATTATTCTACTCCATTCTCTTCATTATTGGGCTTCTTTATTTGGGCTACCATTTATTTATTTGGATCGACCCAATTAGGCATTATATCTCAATATGAAAGTGCTCCAACACCCACACTTCTCTAGTCACCCAACGAATTGATGCACTGGTGAGTGTAGTCTGGCCCTTCATCCGTAGCTTCGATAAACCGGTTAGATACAAGCACTTCATCAAGAGTTGCACCATGAGAGGAGACGGGAACGTAGGAAGCATAAGAGAAGTCGCAGCTGTATCAGGCATTCCAGCTTCGACCAGCACCTGAGCGGTTAGTGATTATATACGACGAGCATGCATCATATACTCGGCTTTAGGGTTTTGAGAGGTGAACACAGACTTCATAACTATAGATCAGTTACATCAGTTCATGAGTTCAAGAAGAAGAAAGATTATACGACTAATGATCATGATCTCAACAAAGTGTACACCATTGTATTACAGAGTTACATAGTTGATATACCGAAAGGTAACACGGCGGAGGACACTAAAATGTTCGTCGACACGGTGGTGAAACTCAACTTTCAGAAGCTAAGAGTGGTGGCAATATTGGCATCCCTACATGAGAATGAAAGATCATTCAGAGAAGCTGTGAGGGTGTGGAAAAATCCCCAATAGGTCCTGTTTCTATATTGATATCCCACTTCGGTCAGTATGATATGAGTATTGGTCAAGGATTTTAGATAATCAACTATGTGTGGTATTTTAATTTGGGTAAAATTTTGAAATATGGTATTATAACATGGGTAAGGATGCACAAAAGGTCCGGAACCCGGACCGGAATTTTCCAGTCCCGGTCCAGTCCCGAGATGTATTTTTATTTTATTTTCGTGTCCCGGTCCAAATCCGAAAAAGCAAAAAAAAATCAAATGAAAAATTCAGGTTTTCGGTTAAAACCCGGATCCGACCCGGGTCGTCGCCTCTCTGAAATTCCGAGTTTCGATCCACCCGGATCTGGAAAATCCAGTCCCGGTCCGGGTCACCCGAATGTTAAAGCATGATGAAGAGTATTAGTACTGATCATTACAAAAAAAAATATTAAAATCATTTTGTTAACTTATTTTTCGGAAGGTTCCACCCTTCCATTTTCTACGTTCCACATATCGTTGTGTTTGTTTTGAAGCGTAGATTTAAAATTCGTTGGCCAATTTTGATTTCGGGATTGTTTTTTTCTTTTGGGATTTTACGGCTTTTCAACATCACAAACGATCCTGATTTGACGAAGGGGCCGATTGGGTTTGAAACAATTTGGAATAATTGGTTTTTGTTTCACGGTACCTGTGGAACCCAGTTAAAATTTCTTTCCTCATTTGCGGTGCAAGCCTATGGTGGAAGAAATGTCTTAATTCGAGCATTTATCATTTAGTTGTTAGATAACTCGTATTATTATTGTTACTTTATTATCTTTGTTTCATTTTTTATTAGTTGTTTTATCAGATTTTGATTCTGATTCCGAACTTAGATTTCACGTTGTACACTCTGATTCTCAATGTTTGTGAGCTCTCAATCGAAAAAGAATACCAAAAATCATTGTTGAACCGCAAAACAACTAAAGCCCTATTGATAATTAATTTTGTTAACTATCAAATCAATAGAGTCCATGAAGTTTGTGTAATTACGATACCAACGCCAATTCGGAATTTTTATTTCATATCAAAAACCAAAACAAGAACGCATAAACATGCGGCCCAACAACAAAAGGCCCATCAAAAGTCTACGGAATATATATATATATATATACAAACCCTAACCGATCGACCGTGAACCTAATTTGAATTGTCGGGATCGGGAAGGAAAAAAAATGAGGAGGAATATGAGAGAAATCGTCCAGAAGGTGCGTATCCGTGATTTTGTTGAACATGCGGTTAAGACAACACTGTTAGTTACCGTCGCTGTGTATGAATGGAACTGGATCAAGCGGCTGCGCAAGGAAAATCAGGAATTCGAAGAGGAGAGGGCTCGTTTCAGACGGCAATTCCCCCAGATTTTCGGAAAGCCGGAGAGCGGTTAAAGTTGGTAATTTTCGTTCATTTACTCAATGAATTGCAATTTTTCAATGGGATCAAATATAATTAATTGATGGTTGAAACTTTGCAAAACTCATTTTGTTGATCTCTCCTTTGCCCTGAATTTTGACAGGGGATACTAAGAGAACAAGTTTCCAGCTAGAGCCAGTGGCGTTCATCCTTATCTATGTGATTTTATTTTTATTTCTGTTACTTTTAAGACCTCTTCCGTTGAATATTGTGATGCTTGTTTGTGTTATAATGTGGTGCTTTAAGACTTCTGCCGTTCTTATGTTTGTGATTTGTTTCACGCAAAGTTTTTCAATGGGAAAACTTTGTGCGCATCCGACTCGCCAGGAAAAAATATATATACTGTCGACGTGTCGTGGGAAAACCAACTCTCTTATGATTTCTTCATTATAAGGCTCCATATATATTGTCATGAGTATGAATGCATATGCTTTCTCCGTGTATGTCGCTATCTAGCCCTCATTTGTTGGTTAGTTGTATTCTCTATCGAGGAAAAAAAAGGCGCCCGTGTTAGGCGAGGTAATCTGATTCTCATTTTAGAGTATGGTAGTTTGGCTCTTGGAATATAGAAGAAGTCTTGATTATGTCAGAGTAGAGCTGTGTGGATCTTTTGTAAGAGTTTTAATGCATCTAGAATTGGCCCTTGCTGATTTTATTTTCATATCTTTTGTAAGATTTTATTTTCATATGTCAGAGTAGAGCTGTGTGCTAGTTAAAAGTTGCTTGCTTGTTCTTTATCCCTTCATCTTTTCAACAATCCATCAGTCTCTTGGTAGGTCTTATTGCAACTCTCATCACTTAGTGATGATGAATATGATGAACAAACATGGGTGGAAGTGAATGGCTTTCCATCATTGAGCTTTAATATAGGGTTTACGCATATATATATTCAGAGAAACCCTAAATACACATCTATGCTTTTTTCGGGCTATTACAATCGACAAATCAAAATAGCATCTTCCGATCAACATACGACTAAACCGCCGGATCAGGTTCAACATTTAATAAAGCAGAAAAAACGCAAACCTTACTTGACACTCATGTGCCGAGATGATGCCGAAGCGGAGAATTTGACCGGCCACCGCTTTGGGAACCAAAACGACAGCGTACGTTGGTGAAGATCGCTGTTTCTGGTTTAAACGGTGCCGTGTGTCCTAAATTGCTTCTGCATACATTAAGATCAAGGTGATAAATTAAGAAAATATTCATGACTTGCACCAAAAAGGATCTAAAGCCCACTGATAGTAAAATATATTAGAATGTGATAAGTAAAATACTAGAGAACCCCAAATTCCATTGACTTGTTCATTTTCTCCTTATAAGCCTTTGGTTCCCCTGCTTTCAGGATGTTCCACAATATTCCACCACCAGTCCGCTGGGGACGGCCATCAGCAGTCATTTGCCTCCACAAACTTGTGTAGCATCTACCTGCGGTTTTGATAAACAGCCATACAGATTTCGATCATGGTCTCAAGATCCATAAAACTAAATGCAAAAGTGCAACTTAGTAAAATAAAACTAAATGATGACAGCCAAAAGGGCTCCATTCGTCTAATCAAATGTTGATAACCGAACTACATTGATGTCAAAAATTCAATTAATGAAATGTAAACTAGGTCACATACACATACATCAAAGGAAAAAAACTAATGAAGTAGCCAGGATAGCTCAGATATCCAAGAAAACGGAAGCTGCTGTAAACATCTGCAAGGGTATAATTAAAATTTGAGATCAGAAGCCACCAAGTATGTGTTAATTATAGTGGAGAGAACTTCTTCACCTTTGTTGAAGTCACCCATATACGAGCTAACTACCCCATGATAACTAAAAAAGTGTTGCACAGGAAGCTCGACTACCAATCATCCGAAACCAAGCCTCACAGTGTCTCTCATAACAAGAATTTTACAAAATCCCAAAAACTAAACTTAAAAAATGTTCACAGGAGGTAGATTCTAGAAATGATCTGAAAAAGGGGGCAGGCCGGAGGCTCATCACACTTCAGGTATAATGGCTTGTGCAGTATGGAAGCTCACAGTCATTTAAAATGAATAAGAGGTTTGAAAGAGGTGGTCCCTAATATCCTCTAGATTAAGGATACAGCCTAGATGCTCCTCAACATCTCAGAAATTATGGAAAATCTAAGTTCCACCCACCCTCTCTTTTCCTCTTTCTCGACAACATGCACAAGACTCATCCCAAGACATCACACAAACCACAACTAAAAGATCCAACCAAAAGTTCTACGCTGGCTTAAGGATTTATAAAATAACGCTATACCTCTTTAAGTATGTCAACGAGGGCCGCCGGCCCGCCACTCCCAAGCAACCAACAGCATTATATAACATGTAAGATTTCTTCTCTTTAAGACGAACCTGTAAATCAAATGCGCATAAAATTTTTGTGTATTCAATTAACGTGTGATTTGACATTAAAAACACAATTCTAAATGAACAAAGGGTAGCAAAAAATAACCCGTTCACATCCGTGACTTTCGGGACCAAATTGCTCTTTTTCTTCTTCCTACTCCTATTCTTCTTCCACTAACTCTTCTTATCGCCAGTAACAGAGCCCTTATGATTTTCGCTTCCAGTTCCATCCCCACACACTCCAGTCTCATTCACTAAACCATCATCCACCAACTCACCTTCTTCAACATCAGCCATCTCAACATCATCCCCGTATATGCTATCCAGTACGCTCTCCTCCCTTTCCATACTTCCAAAACACCTGCATCAAATCAACAACCATCAAAACTCAATAAACCTAAACCCTAACTTGAAATTAAAACAAACTTTCAGAGTAAGACAATTTGTATACACTGCTACTTGAGGGGTCCAAATTGATACTACGTATTTTTGAATTTTAGTCCTGAACGTTCAGAGTAAGACAGTTTGTGTACAACTGAAACTGATAGTCAGAATTCAGAACTGATGATTGATTGCATGCATAATGTGTCGAGAGTTATTTAAATACCCTCATGGATGAAGTCTAGCATGACTTTTTGAATTCTTTTTGGGCGAACCTTCTGGTGGTCATTGCTGGTGAACCAATTCTGATGCCACCGGAGACCAATGCACTTCTGTTGCCTGACATATTAAAAAGAGTAGTCTTGAAGTACGACTGACTGAGGTGATATAAGGACTTGGAAGTTGGAAATGAATCAAATATGAGGGAGCAGACCTGGAACTGAGTTTTTGTTGAGGGTTATAGAAGCCATCTTCTCCACCAAGCACCTGCAAGTAGTAAGGATGTGAACCAGGTTGTTATTACTTGACTCCCACCAGAAACTAGTGACCATCCCAAGTAAATCAACTGGCTTGCGAGAGCCCTACAATCCGCAACCACCTTAGACCGTTCACTGATCACTTTTTGCCAACTGCTGAGCACAAAAAAGCATTTATTTCAAATACGATGCTTTGTAGGGGAAAGAGACTGAAGGAAAAAAAAACACCATGACCTTGTTCTGGTAAGTCTTGAATTCCGGATAATGAGTGGTTATGTGAATCACTTAAGAAAATTCACGGTTTTGGTTCTGTGAAAATTTCTTAATCTCATTTC
>JAWWMW010097590.1:0-11197 GCA_035048345.1 Echeveria elegans
ATTGCTTAGACAGTAGTCATATGGTCACCAATTGTTTCTGGCTTCTGAAGAAAATGCTAGACTACACTAGCAATCGTATGCAGGATCCAGTCCTCTTTTCAAAGGCAGCCAGATTAGATGTGCCTCTATACGAAGAGGACAGTAGATTGCCTTCTCGCAGGAATGATGTGAATTTCTCTTCATATTCTTCAGTTTTAGGAAAAGAGTTGTTATGTAAAAATGACTCTAGATTTGAAGTTTGGGGGACAAAGGGTTATAATATACATGTCAGAGGAAGAAATAGGAGGCTGCCAGGTCATCAATCAATTGATATTGGAGGAGGTTTAAATGCTTCTCTCGAGACTCCCAATTTGAAGAGCTCAGTAACATCAGAGAGGAGTAAGAACGAACCCGTTGGAAATTACTTGGGGTTTTTCAATTATAAAGATGAGGTAAACAAGCTTTGTTATAGAACCCATTTGCTTATCTGATAATGTGTATTTTGTTGCTTTGACCCAGGTTTTAGAACATTTATTAACTACATTTGATGTTCCTTGCAGCTTCTCGACATGCCAGTTTTAGTTACCAGTCACTGGCTTGTGCCAGTGGTCATCACTTGTTTTGGTGAGTGATTCTTATGTCAAGTCTAGGAATGGCACATCTGCATCTTGTTACCATCAGACAACTAATTCACAAGCACTCTGTTTCACAGGTCTTTTGCTTCTTTTCACATTTTGGAGTTTTCGACAAAAGCGGCGGCGACGGAGAAAGGGATCTAGCTCTGGCCTATTGTCAAGTTAGTGTTATAGTTAAAAGAGTTTATGATACATTGCTCTCTGGTAAGACATGCTTCAAAACCATCCTTGATCATACTATTTGTAGAAATTAGCTTTGTACTAGTATTGGAAAGACCAAAGGGGAGAATTTGTTAGTGCAGTTGTTGTTACCGGTTGAGGCAAGCAGGCACATTCTTTCTCTTAGGTGAAGCACGACTCTTTCACATAAAAAATATCAAAAGTGTTTTACCTGCAGACTGCGTGAACAGAATCAGATCCAAGATTCAAATTTTCTCAGACTTTACTACTTTTCCATGCTTCTTACTTATTGAGTTGACTATTTACTGTTAATAATAGAGTTACTTGGGTCACATATACCCTCTATGTCTTCCTCTGTTGTGACGTCTTTATATACTTCAACTTCATAGCCGATTTCCCATTACGATAAACTTGCCGATTAGATGATTTCAATTGAAAGTAAACTTGACACGTTCAGCTGTTGATCTTGACAATCTGTTTACACTTCTTTGTTTATAACTTGTGTTTTATTTCTCACCTAATGGGTGTTGGACTAAACTAACTACTATCGCAATAACACGTCAAAGAATGAGAGTGTCAATTGTGCTGTCTCAGTCGTGTCGGTTAGGTTTTGGTTTATGTTGTGTTAATCATACGTCAAATGGGTGCTATCAGCATCCATTTTCCATCTACATGGGATCGAACAATTCATGATACAGTTTCATTGATAAACTTGTGTGGAATGGGTATAACCTTCCAAGTCATGTAACTTCAGGAATATGATTTGTAGGTGCTGCATCGCTGGGCTCGTTAGTTGCTTCCATGTTTCATCGTCCTTTTTCACCATGTGCAATAGTAGCATTCTAGTGGTGGTTACTAGGACATTGCTAATGAAGCTGCTTGATTTTGCTTCGTATCCTTATTGTGTTAGTTATTATAGTTTGCACTTGCATATATGATATGAGCAGGATGAGGACGACACGGCTTATAAAAATTCAACAGCAAAATTATGAGGAATATCTAAATTCAAAACCCTTTTAATTTTCCATTTTCCGTATACACTGTGAGAATCAGAGTTACTGAATTCACTTATAATCTGTTCTTGCAAATATATTCAGAACACCAGCATTCGAATGTTAAGCATATAGCTCAGAACGAAATATATACACAGCACTTGTGACGAGCCTTGTTTCACCATGCAGATTGCACATTGACTTGGAGCATCCACCAGTACTTGTCATCTTCTGGATCCTGCAACGTAGGTGATATTTTACAACAAGTGCACACGTCAAGAAACTAGATATAACTCCTATATTGCATGCTTGAGGGGATGCTATCCAAGTAATAACTGTATCATCATCTTGAGGAAAGACGCTTACACAAAATAAAAGGCCATGTAGAAATTAACGCGATATAAAATGCATTTCTATTTTTGAAATGACTATTGCATAAAATGGGTCCCCATTTGGATATTATTGTTGAGAGATGCAACAAAGGCCCCCATTCGGTTAGGTGCGTAAAAAGAATGGGTCAAAGAGTTGCGTACATTTGGGTTTTGCAGAATGGAGAATGTCTGGTCAGCCTCATCACATTGAACAGCAGAATAGTCTTCTTTCTTGTCTGTTGTGTAATCTTAGTCCAGATGGTCTTGCAGGTTGAGCTTTTGCCAGCTTTTTTGCTGCAAACAAATTAACTATCAAAACAAATGCGGCTAGCCACAAATGCATTGTTTTGGAAGCTGACTCAATCAATGTAATCGACAATATTGAAATATTCAGGGCCCGAATGGGTACACACTACATGTGGCAACTCTAATTATTCCTAGTCACCAGAAGTCAACTTTTAGCATACATGGGAGAAGGCACAAGGGTGTACCAACCATGGATGATATTACAAATTAAAACCTCTTTGGCGAGACTAAACTGAAAAATGCAGTATTCTGATAAAAACTTTTATGCATTTCAGATTTCACGCATAGGAAAAGAATTTACCAATTTCATAGAATAGCTCATTGACATTCTGGGCAGTTTTCGCAGATGCTTCCAGGAATGATAAGCCATTTTCTCTAGCATATTGCTCACCTTCCTATAAAGTTCAAAATCCACACAAGTACATATTTCATATCCAATATGCTCATCGTGTTACTGCTGTTGTATTTCTGCATTGTAGAAGTTGAAGAATAAAATTCTCATGAAAGACATTGAAGAATTATTTTGCATACCTCTGTGCTAACTGCCCTTTTATCTTGCAAGTCTGCTTTATTTGCAACAAGAAACATTACCAAATTTGGATTTCCTGAAATCTCACATGATGAAATTTATAGACCACATAAATAAAAAGTCTTACTAGGAGGAAGAAGAAAGCCGTGAGATGCAAATAGTAATATGTCTTCTTCAAGTTATCACTAATTAAGTCACACTTACTTTGTCTCTGAAGCTCAAGAACCCACTTCTTAGCTCGCACAAATGACTCCTGTTAATAAACCCTTTCAGTGGCAGGTACAACTTATTTCAGAAGTATAGGCTAGTCAGTGTGCAATACCAATTAGCAGTATACACAATCAAGATTGAGAGTGAACCAGGGTCAACAAGACTAAAGTTTTCAAAATTACGAGAGATAACAGGTTTGAACTTATTTCTAAAGATCTCCAGAAATCTAAAAAGAAAAACTGTATGTTATTTTGGAAATTCAGAAGTTCCTTGTGCAGTTGGAAGGTGCACAGGTAAGGGAGTCATGTGATATCATTTGAAATAACTATAGCTTCCGGACAGCCCTAATAAATACAGATCGTCAAATATTGAAAGATAAATGACTAAGAGAATTATTAAAAGAGTTGATACCATGCTAGTAAGGTCATAAACAACAACAGCTGCAGCAGCACCGCGATAATACATAGGAGCCAAGCTATGATATCGCTCTTGACCTGCCGTATCCCATATGTCAAACTTTATCGTAGCTTCATTCAGGGATAAAACTTGAGTGAAGAAGGCTGCCCCAATTGTTGATTCCTCCAAATTATATTTCAAAATCAGTCTTAACACAGATGGAAAAAAAAACTGCAACAGTGATGAATGCAGCAAAAGATAATATCAAAATATACTAAGGCAAACAAACCTGGAAGTCATAAAATTGGCCTTTGACAAATCTCAATACTAAACTTGTCTTCCCAGTCCCCATGTCCCCTAGAAGCACCTGCATCATAGCTCCAAACTGTCAACGCTGCTCACTCAAGCCCTCTCGACGGGCATCTAGACAACTCATAGACAAAAAGAGCCTCAAGTCAAGCTACAATCCTTCATCCCACACAAAAAAAAAATATCTTCTCTGCTCATACAAGCTAGCGAAACCACTAACTATATAATTAAACAAAATCCACATCTCCATCGCAGCTGGATACACACGTAAATCCCAAAAGGAAACAACAACAGATTCATCAAAATAATAAAAAGCACATACTAATCTGATTAAGCACAACCACGTCTCAAACTCCTAAATATAAACCACAGACAAAAATCAGATAATAATCCAATCGGATCAAACAAGGCGCCAACCAGCTTCGCCTGTACGTTTTTACTGCCGGTTGTCGCAGCCATCGTCGATCGCGATGAATCGAATAATCCCGTTCTTCGCGAGTTTCCGAGAGAAAGATAGAGAGATCTGGAAGCGACCAGAATAAACAGAAATTTTCTATTGAAGAAGAAATCGGTGGTATCGTTCTCCTAAAGGAATCCAGTCAAGAGTAGCAGACTGGTAGGTTTACGAACTCCACGACTGGTAAGTTAGTTGGGTTCTGTTTTCAAATTAATCAGCATTTAATTTCAAATTTTGAAATTTTGCATTTTTAAAAAATAAAATATTTGCAGAACTTTTTTCTTTTATAAAAAATAAAATTATGGTTTAAAAGATTTTAAATTATTTTAAATTCAATATAATTTTATAATATTTTTTTCATTTTTAAAAATTAATGAGTTTTTTTTTTGCATATTAACAAAAGTGATTATTTATTAACTTTAAATTTTATATAGTTGGTTAAGTGAGAAAATATTGTATCACAGTGATGGTTTTGTACAAAATGTTATACTATAGTGCTGATCTTATGCAATTAACTCTTTTATTTGTTATAGTTACATGGGTGGTAGATTATTCAAGCTAGGCTTGTTTTAAAATTTTATCTCATGTTCGGCTTGTTTAAGTTTCACAACTGGGAACGCATTGTGTGAAAACTAAAAACACCGCAGATGTGTGACACGTGGCACATCCGACGGTTAATAAAACGGGGTCATTCGTATAGTTAACAAAACTCCTTTGGACTTGTTTGTAAAATTATTAACAGGCGAAAGGATAAAGTCAAAAACAAATTTCCACGATATTATCCTACTCTACTAAAAAGCTCGTGCTTACACAGAACTCTGCTCCAAAATTTCAAAAAAAAAACCCTAATCTCTCTAAGCAAAAAACCTAATCGTTCATGTTTTCCGATTGCGAAGACATGAATTCATCTGAAGGCAAAAGCGACAACCAACCCCTTTTGCTGTTGTTGAGAACGAAGAAGTATAAACAACATCTTAAACCCAAATCAACCGCAAAACTAGTTCGCAACAAAAACTGGTATGATGTAGAATAGGATTAATGTTCGTTTAATCTATTATACAGAAAACATATTCTCGATTTTCTATTTTCGCTTGATCTATTATACAGTTAACGAAACTTAGATTCAAGGTGTTGAAATATTAACATTCACATTATGAGTTTGAACAACTGTTTCACGAATGTTACGTTTTAACTTACGAATAGTATGGTTTTATCTAATAGACACAATTTTTTTGGCAAACATTAGATTTGGAGTGATGAATATTAAAATTCACGTGAAGAATATCAGAAACTGTTAGACGAATATTATGGTTTAACAGATGAATATTAGCTTATATCTTAGGAACATAGTTTTTGTTGACAAACATTAGATCTAGAGTGATGAATATTAATATGCACATTAAAATATAAAAAAATGTTTGATGAATATTATGCTTTAACTGATGAAAATTGGGTTTTAAGTGACAAACATTATCCTTGAAGCTAAAAACTACAGTAATAACTTTTCCTTTATGCAGATTAATTTAAACAAAGAGACCAACGCGAAACGAACAACACCAAAGCAAGGTACCTACTGATATTTTAAAAATTTATCAATATTAGTTTTGCATTTACTGACATGATGTTTCCTTACAGATAAGAAGACAAAAGAACCAACAAGACAAAATCAAAAGAAAAATCAAGACACAACACAACAAGATAACTAAGCTACCTGATAATTGTTGTATAATCTGGACAGCTCCAAACCCTTTCCCAGGATCACTGCTCCACTCGAACCTCAAGTTCCTTAAGTTATTTACGTTGTGCTAATTGCGAAAAACTAACTAAGTTCTATCTAACTTAGTTCTAGTACAAATAACCTCAAATAACCTAAGAATAACCTCAAATAATCTTGACAATAACCTGTCCAGAAACAGCAACAACCTGCGTATAAAACAGTGTACATATTACACTAAAATAGTCCAAGAACAGTCCTAAATAACCATGTATAACCTGCTCAATACACTGCCTAATTTAACCAGATGAGACCTTGCAATACAAGTGCAAGAACCAGAACTTTCTAAACTGATATTATCTCTATACAAAGTTCTATAATAGATAGAACTTATATCTGTCCAAGAAAACTTCAGAAATAAACCAAATCAACTAGTTATTACAACCGATGCAAGCAAGCTGTCCTAAGGCAAACAGATCAGTTTCAGACTCCCTGTACTAAGTTCTATAATCTGTAACAATTCAATAAATGAACTAAACAGTAAAGAACAACGACAAGTTTTTTTTATACCATGGTTATATGACCATAAAGGCATTTACTCCACGTTGAGCTTGGTGACTCGGTTAATCCACTAAGAAATCAATTCGAGGTACACCAACAGGTCAGGCAATCACTCAGACACACAACGAAGGATGCTACACTTAGAAGAGAGAGCAGTTTAAACAAGAACAGAGTAGATAATTCCCTGAAACCTCCAGTACACAAGCCACTGGGACTGGAAACCTTCACCACCACCAAACTAGGTGATTCAAGGCTCACTGGGAAGATCACTGGCTGATCTATACTTCTCTCAGCTAGAGCAGCAGCAACAGATCACTCCTTCCTCCTCAATATCGGTCTTTTTTGTTTGTCAAATCATATTCTCACTGAGGAATCTTTTGAAAATGGAACACAAGAAAAGTGCTTCTGAAACCCTTTAAAAGCGCTGCTTAAATACCCATCTCCATCACCCTTGGATCAGGTCTGATCTGACGATGCACATCTGCTCCTCCAGCCTGGCAAAGCACACGCCAATTGCGTGCAAGATTCCTTTGTTAACTAGG
The DNA here is from genome assembly GCA_035048345.1 of Echeveria elegans. Taxonomy (NCBI): domain Eukaryota; kingdom Viridiplantae; phylum Streptophyta; class Magnoliopsida; order Saxifragales; family Crassulaceae; genus Echeveria; species Echeveria elegans. Next base: position 7,182 of record JAWWMW010097590.1, read on the forward strand.
CAGCATACTTGGCAAAAGCTGAGCTTCATATTGGGTTGCCAAACATTGGGCTTCCCAGGTTGGGCTACTGCTGCTGGGCTGCTCCATTTCCCAAAAAATCTCTACCTGGAGCAGACCACCAACTTTCCCAGCAGATATCATTTGGTGAACTCCTGAGGAAATTCCTCCCTTTGAGAGAAAACTGTACTTCTGAGAAAATACCCAGGTTTTCTTATCTGAACCAATATTCATTTCCTTTTGAATATTTAAAAGTGGGTAATATCCTAATGCCACTCTTAGTGAATTAACCGACACCATTTCATCACTATAGTACCTACAATCAGCCAATGAAAACTAGTCTCAAGCCAAGCTTGGACTCTTGGTTAGCAACACCTTTGGTTCTCATTTCAACAGAATTAACACAAGTATCAAACATACTCAATGACAACAATTTTTCAGCAAGTAGTTCATGTGTAAAATGATACTCAAGCTTTATGATTTTTAGTCTAACACGAAAAACAGAATTTTCAGTTAAAGGAATAGCAGATTTGCATTCATAGAAAATCAGTCCATTTCTAATTAGCAATCTAGCCCTTTTTAATAGGTTTTTCATCAACAAAGCTTTTATACTAGCATCACATATAGTAATAAACTCAAACTCAGTTATAAACCAAGTATTTAACAGCTGAAAATAAAATTTTCAAGAAATACAATTCTCACCAAAGCCAAATACATAGGAAGTACTAAATTCCCTAGCGTTTCTACCACTAGTAAAGTCGGCCATAACATATCCAATTAATTCCAGAGATGTTCCCTTGTTTTTATAACACATGCTAACTTCTAAAGTTCCACTAAAATGTAAAATCCTATATTTTAGTTCACGCCAAGGATTAATCCCATGATTTACCATGTAATCCATATATACTAACAAAAGCAACCACCTATACTCCACCAGATTTAAATTTCCTGATTTTTCCCTTAGGTTCCATGCATTGTTAATTATCAGCGCATTCATTTCAGTTTATATGAATTTTAAACTTTTCCTCTTATCTCTAGAACCTATATTATTTAAAGAAAATTCAGACTCTTCACCATAATCAGGCACAGAGATTTCGAAGTCAATTTCATCAAGTTCAAATTCAAGGTCTCCACCTAAACTAGGTTCTACTTCTATGGGAATTTTTCCAGTTTCACAAGAAACACTTTCTAAAGCTTGAAACTCATTCTTATCCTCACAAGGGACTTTATTCTCACCATTACATTCAGCTTGAACAAAACAACATGTTCCATTCAGCACATACAAGCCAGACATTGTATTTGCGAAAATTATCAGTTTATTATTTCTAAACACATTTAACATACCATTTTAAGCAGTAAACGTACACCCTAAATTATCTAGCACACCCAAAGATATAAGGTTCCTTCTAAGACTAGGCACATGCCTAACATTAGTAAGTATAACAGTTTTGCCATTATCAAGCCTTAAACTAACTGAACTTATACCCATAACAGGACATGTACTATTGTTTCCCGTATAAACTATCTCAGAAACTTCAATTAAGTCCCTAAACCAAGCTATATTAGGGCACATATGGAAAGTAATCATGTTCAGTAGAGGCTGCATTAGTCTCACAATTTTCAGCCTTGACCCTATTCTTCAATTTAAAACAGTTTTTCTTGAGGTGACTTACTTTACCACAATGAAAACATTTTCTAGACTCTGTCTGACCCTTATTTTGTGAACCTCTATCATGTTGATCAGTCGTAGACTCACTCTCTGATTTTTCTTCCCTAGGATTCCTAGACCAAACTTACTCTTGGCATAAAAACCTGTTCCAGACCTAGACTTAATGTCTTTTAACTCCATTTCCCTAGTTCTCGTAGCAGCACACAATGTATCATAACTAGGCAAAGCAGCAGTGTAATGAAATGCATGTTTAACAGGCATATAATCATGTAGCGCATTCATGAGTATCATCACTACACTTTTATCATCCAAAGCATATTCAGTCTCATTCAGTTGCAAAGTGATTTTCAAGAGATCATCTAAGTTATCATCTATTGACTTTGAACTATCTATCCTAAAAGCATAAGTAGCAGCCATTAGATATGCAAGACTTTGAGCTTGAACATTAGAAAATAGAGAAACTAACCTGGACCACAACTTAAACGCTGTGGTTTCAGTACCGACTTTCCTAGGTACTCTGTCCTAAAGGTTCAGCACCAGGAGGTTGTATGCCTCCTGGTCTATCTCTTCTTTTATCTTCTTTTGTTCATTAGTCCATACTTCTGGCTTCTCTAGTGCCACTGCCATCTTGTGGTGTGAGAGAAGTGCTATCATCTTTATAGACCACAAGAAAACACACAAGACAATAATTAGAACTTACCAAAAAATTTCCAGAAGGTATTAAAGTATTAATAACACTTCTAAATTATCAATGTGGTCTAAGAAAGCTTCAGCTTAACAGGCTACAGGGCGGAACCAGTCCCTTGGACACTATTAACACTCAAACAAAGTTCTAGCTAATTAATTCTTAAAGAACTAACAGCTAACAATACCAGGACAATATTATGAACTTATTCTGACCTTAACCTAGTCAAGAATATCACCGAATCGAGCTATTCCCGCTCTGATACCACTATTGTATAATCTGGACAGCCCCAGACCCTTTCCCAGGATCACTGCTCGACTCGAACCACAAGTTCCCTAAGTTATTTATCTTGTACTTATTGCGAAAAACTAAGTTCTCTCTAACTTAGTTCTAGTACAAATAACCTAAGAATAACCTCACATAATCTTGACAATAACCTGTCCAAAAAAAACTATAACATGCCTATGCTGAAACCTGCTCAATACACTGCCCAATTTAACCAGATGAGACCTCGCAATACAAGTGCAAGAACCAGAACAAATAACCTATTCTAAACTGATATTATCTCTATACAAAGTTCTATAACAGATAGAACTTATATCTGTCCAATAAAGCTTCAGAAATAAACCAAATCAACTAGTTATTACAACCGATGCAAGCAAGCTGTCCTAAGGCTAACAGATCAGTTTCATACTCCCTGTACTAAGTTCTATAATCTGTAACAATTCAATAAATGAACTAAACAGTAAAGAACAACGACAAGATTTTTTTATACCATGGTTATATGACCATAAAGGCCTTTACTCCACGTTGAGCTTGGTGGCTCGGTTAATCCACTAAGAAATCAGTTCGAGGTACACCAACAGGTCAGGCAATCACTCAGACACACAACGAAGGATGCTACACTTAGAAGAGAGAGCAATTTAAACAAGAACAGAGTAGATAATTCCCTGAAACCTTCAGTACTCAAGCCACTGAGACTGGAAACCTTCACCACCACCAAACTAGGCGATTCAAGGCTCACTGAGAAGATCACTGGCTGATCTATACTTCTCTCAACTGGAGCAGCAGCAACAGATCACTCCTTCCTCCTCGATATCGGTTTTTCTTGTTTGTCAAATCATCTTCTCACTGAGGAATCTTTTGAAAATGGAAAGCAAGAAAAGTGCTTCTGAAACCCTTTAAAAGCGCTGCTTAAATACCCATCTCCATCACCCTTGGATCAGGTCCGATCTGACGATGCACAACTGCTCCTCCAGCCTGGCAGAGCACACGCCAATTGCGTGCAAGATTCCTTTGTTAACTAGGCAGCAGACCTGGCAAAAGCTGAGCTTCATCTTGGGTTGCCAAACATTGGGCTTCCCAGGTTGGGTTGCTGCTGCTACTGCTGGGCTGCTCCATTTCTCAAAAAATCTCCACCTGGAGCAGACCACCAGCTTTCCCAGCAGATATCCTTTGCTGAACTCCTGAGGAAATTCCTCCCTTTGAGAGAAAACTGTACTTCTGAGAAAATACCCAGGTTTCCGTATCTGAACCACTGTTCATTTCCTTTTGAATATTTAAAAGTGGATAATATCCTAATGCCACTTGACCGCGCGTCGTTGTGCGCAGCAAAATTGTTGTTTTAGTTCCGCGTGCTCAACAACTTATAACTAGTATAGGCTA
>JAWWMW010097601.1:0-11197 GCA_035048345.1 Echeveria elegans
CATGGCACTCATGTGATGAATTTTTTTGGACACTCAGTAGTCAGTATGTAAATTTTATTTATAGATCACCTAAAGAGCATACACGGTCTTCTCGTCTCCATCATGTGATGCCAATAACAGGTACACTAAGACTTATTCGAAGTATTACTTAAATGTCATTTCTTAAAGATTTTTATTCAAGGATAAAACGTTGGTCCTTATCAGTTATCAGTTATACTCACAATTCTGTATCCGATTACTCCTATCATGGTACTGACGTATTCAGCTGCTGATAAATCTCATCTCAGGTAGTTTGCGCATAAATTAGGAGTATCACAAAGTTGGAGAATGTGATTTCAGTTTCTTAGAAAACTTAATAATTGAATTTTCAGTTTTAAGCAAAATGGTCACCTAGTTTCTATATATATGAACTGTATTGATGTGTAACATTTCCCTTTAATGAAATAACTATCTAAACTAATAACGAACTCATTAAATCTTCAGATGCCTGAGCTAATAAATTTCGTCAATGTTGATGAACATGTTATTGGTTTATTTGATTTTTCTCCTCAAATGTGTTGGGAAATCACATTGCTAGATCATCTATAGTCATTGGAAATTTAGTTGCATATTCATGATTAGTATTAGTGAAGAAAGCCGTGTTTTCTGCCTGTAGACATACACTCCATTTTGTTAATTTGCTTTGAAGTTTGGTCCCACGTATACCATACTGTAGGCTCCTTGATGTTGTATCAAGAAGTTTACGTATGTATACAAAGCTGTAATGACCTGATGGGTAACAAAATAGTAACACAATACATTATTATGTTTATATAATTAAAATTATGAAATACTGATGACAGACATAGTAAGTGCATTTCTAATAGTTATAATGATCCGACATAGTCATCTCGAGCATGATCCGATAATCTTCCCCGGTGCTCCAGTGTCCTCAAACTGCCATGGGAAATTTTGTAGTATATTTTGATAGTTTCAGAAAATTCGAGGAGTAGCATTTGGGAAATTGCAATTTACGTATTTAAAATTTCACTAGTTTAAGTTTCTGAATACTTACCTGATTTGCTTCTCCTACCAGAGTTGCGAGCAGCTGATGGTGCCTTATACTTTGGCATTCGAATTCTACCAGTTTCAATGTTATTGACATCCACAACAAGGAGCATATAGTGATGTTTCACCTCTTCAATAGTCTTGGTTCCTCTCATAAACCTTGCAATTTTTTTCCAGCGATCTTCAGTGTTCTCAGTACATAATGCCAATGCAGTCTCAAATCTCTTGTCTTCAGCTTTCGTCCAACTAGAAGAAGAATAAGAACCCATCACTTACTACTGGAACAGAGTGTTTTCAGACCGAAACTGATTCCTTAACGACGACAATGCTGAACAAAGCTCGTATTTATAGTGTAAATGTAGCGTACTGTTGTTGTCTTAGCTTCCACTGTGTAACTCAGGTTCCCTAAAAACAGGCTTTTGAAATTGTTTCTTCTCAATAAGTCTCTTCTTTTGTAACCGCATTCTCTCTTTTTTTACTTCTACGTTGCAATTTTTATTTGTAAACGAGAAGACTTCTCCGGTTCTCTTCTTTTGTATTAATTTAAAGAAAAGTGGCACTTGTTTTGTAACAGATTTTTTTTTTTTTGAATTTTACTGATGCCTGTGCATCCCTGTAATCTCTCCATGCCATTTCGTCTTCTCAGATTATCTAAAGCTTGTGTAGAATAGTCGAATAATACCTACATGGCATGCCAGAAAGGATTCTAATGCCTCAGGAATTTGGACAGATAAGGCAGAGCACGACAGAGATGATATAGTAAGAAATTTGCATTGGACCCCAAAAAAAAAGTTTTATTCTACACAAAAACTGAGATTTCTGTAAATGTTAAGGAGTTTGGTTTGGGACAGAACAACTTAAAAACATATTCTTACAACAGATGATTGAACTGTTCCTATTTATGCAAATATCTACTCAGGTTCATCTGAGGAAGCGCCATGGTCCTGTTCCTGTTCCCATCCTGCAATTCCAAAGGTATCAAAATCTCTTTAAGTTCGGTTTGAAATGCTAACCAAATGCATCATTAGCATATATTCACTAAGGGTAGGTGTGAAACCTTTGATCCTCTTTTAAAAATAAAATAAAAGCATATATTACTAGAAAAAAAAAATTGTCAAAATTAACAGAGCTGAATTGAATACCTCCAAATGCCAGCGAAGGTGCGCAAGGCCATGTAAATGGTTAATGCAATCCATATGCCAATAAAGCCGTTGCTTTTGGATAGGTAGAACAGTGAAGCTACACTGCCTATAGCCACAATAACCTGAAGAAAAAAACCCGGAGTAAGGAACTAAATTTCAGTATTGTAGTTAAGAAAACAGAAGATGAAAATAATACTGGATATGGATATTAATGCTGAATGAAAAATGTACCATCGAGTAAGCTGCGTATTTAAAATCAGCTGCTCCATAATTCACCCCGTCGAAGACGAAAGATATGGAATTAATAGTCTGCGTGCCTGCCACAAACTGCAAGTAGTATAAGTCACAGTCAGTGACACTGTTATGTGTTATCAGTCTGAGAGAAAAAAATGCATGTGGAAAAAATAATTCAAGACAGGAAAATGTACATACCGGAACTGCAATATGGATAAGGTGCAAAACATTAGCGTCTTTGGTAAAAACAGGTGCACCGAAGTAGAGTCCAACTCCAACAACTACAGTGAGTCCTAGTCCGAAGACAAAGCTCATCTGTAGCACTCTACACGCTGTATCCGTAACCTTTTCAAGGTCTTTTGCAGCAAAAGCGCAAGCTAAGATTGCCTACGGGAAAAATAAAAGTTAAACATTTTTGTTGAAGGCGAAAAAAAGTTCATTTAACTGATTGATGATGATTCTGACCTGTCCTGCAACAGCCAAACCATCTGCAAGTAATGAAGACATTAGCCAAACTTGCAAGCAGACCTGGAATGCAGCCATGGGAATCGGACCCATTCGAGCAGCTAGTGATGCGGCTAAAGTCACACAAAATGTCACAGCTATGACTCGAGTCATTAATAATATACCTGCAACCGAAAAACATGGATTTGGAGGAATTCGATTTAGTGTGCTGACTAGAAAAATTCAGAACAAAAAAAAAGGTACTTAATATTTACCATTGGAGCAGAACTTGCGATACTGCAGCGTCTTAAGGCTTGGGGGAAGAAGGTCGACTTGTTTCATAAGCATCCATAACAAAATGAAAAACATCAGATACCTGCGGAATATGTTGAAAAAAAACCCACTTTAAAGGTTGTAAAAAGAGCCTTCAGCGAGGACGAATTCTTGAAGATGAATAATTTTATTTTCGACTTGTAATGTAACAAAACACAGAACAGTACTGTGAGAGAACATGCGCAATGGCTGCACCACCGACGCCCAAATGACAGACGAAAATCAGTATTGGATCGAGTATGATATTCATCGTATCACATGCAACTGAAACCTCAAACAAACGGAACTTTAGTTAGTAAAGCTGAAATGTTTGAGTCAGTAGAATAACTTGAAAATAAAAATGCACACGAAATATGCAGGACTTACTGGTGGCATATAGCGGAGTAGTTGTATCCTTAAATCCTCGAAAAATCCCTTGCAGAGATAGAGATAAAAGAACAGCTGGTGCGCCAAGTGCTCTTATAGTCAGGTACTTGACAGCAAATGGTAGCATTGGCGAATCCTACGAAACATATATAAACGAAACTGTTGGACTAATTTTTAACGGCTACTGACAAATGCTCCAAAGTAAGGAATCTCCATACCAAATGAGTCACGATAAGTAACTGTTGCCACAAAGATTCTGAAACAAAACTTACAGATTTAACTCCCATGACACTCAAAAGCGGCTTTGCAGCTACTACAAGCAATATGGCCTGAACTATGCCCAAAAATGTGCCGAAAACCATTGCAGTTGACGCTGAAGCAATATGACGCTTGCCAGGTTTGTTTTTCCTTTTGTCCAGAGTAACTATAGTTTCCATGTCTGAAAAAAATCCTCAAAAGCAAACAAAAAAAAGTTATAACAATGACCCAAAAAGTTCTATTGAAGTATTGTCAAATTGTTGGAGTGATACCTTTTTCTAAATTTCCATCCTTTTCATAGCTAGTTACTGAGCCTTTCTCAAGATCGTCGAGGTATGAGCCACTAGGCACCAACCTATTTTTCCTTTCACTCTTATGCACAGTTTTACAGGAACTTTTACCATTTGTTTCAGAATCATTTTCCAAGTTTCCAAGCGCGGAATCAACTGAAACTAACTCTTTTGCGTTAACGTCTCCAGCAAAATTATTTTTCAGTTTCTCAGTTTTTCCAGCTTCAGCACTAATTTTCTCTAAGGTATCTTCCTCGGCAACAAAAGACGTTGTGATACTGACAAGCGGATATATGGTAATCCTCGAAGCTTGATTGAAAATAGCAATAGAAACACCAACCGCGGCGAGCTGCACAGGACCTACATAATGAAAATCAAATAAACCGTTACTTTTACAAAGTTACAAAATTATCGTACAACTTCAGCATGCTTTTTAAAAAAAAATTGGCCAAAAGGAATGAAATATAACCGAGTACCTAAATGTCCAATAAATGCTGTGTCAATCAGAGAAGCCACAGGATCAGCAGCTAAAGCCAGAGCTGCAGGAAACGCAATCTTCAAAATCTCTCGGCCGAGTGAATCCATTTTCAGAACATTTCTACATTTAAGATCAAAGGTCTCAGAAATATCCTTAAATTTTTGAATATTTTTATAAAATGTACTGAACTCACCTTGCACCTCTAAAGAACACAAGAAGAGGCATTTTCGACTTGTTTGGATGTACTGTGACATCATTATTTTCCTCCATGTTCTGCGACAATTTTTTTTCGATCAAGTAATATCAAAGTGCCGAGAGTAGTACCATTTGGAACTTTTAGCGCAACCAACGAGAGGAAGGGTACTAGAGTTAACATTGACAGACAGATAATTACCTAACATTTTGCTTGCTTAAGGTAATGTGATTTTAGGAAGTTGCGGATTTCTTGTTTTTTATCTGATTGGTACACGGAAAGAAAAATATTTTTCTACTGCCGCATTTTTCCCAACAGAAACTTGTAATTCAAACTCTAAACACGACAGAAATATGTCAAGAAAATTGACAAAAAAAAATGTATCTGAATCATCACGAGTCATGACTGGCTCTTGAATTCTTTAAAAATCGGACACTTTCAACGTTATGCTCTGGAAATAAATAATGGAAAATGATATTATGATCATAGTACGAACATCCTGGCTTCACACATTATGATCATACGTACTAGGAAAAACAAATTTTCTGGTTTTTGCTATGCGTATTCATGATTCGTGGTACAAGATAGAGATACCCTTACGAGCGATAACCTGTGACTCCGTTATATTCGTTATTCGCTACTGCCAACTGAAACTAATAACGAATACAAGTAACACAACACTGATAGATTTCGGACATCGAAGTAATATGGGAAAAAAAAGCTCATGAACAACAACATACCAGTTTCGTTTGCCACGGCCAACTTTGAGATGTTTAGGAGCTTTGTTTCTCAGCTCTCTCTTTGTTTCATCAAATGAACCATTCATCTGTCTGCTTCTTATACACACTGATATTCAAACTCCCACTTTTCTTTTTCTTTGTTTTTTCAAAAAGGTTTTAGCACAATCAAATGCCAAGAACTAATAGAAGCATGCATCATGACCTAATAATATAAACATGTAAAGTTTTGGTTGATTAAATAAAGTTTTCTCATATCAAATGTATCAACTTTTTTGTTATATGTCTTTTTTTTTATAGATATTAAAGGGTTTACTTTGCTTGAAATTTTTCTAAAATTACGTGTTCAACTAAACTTTTGTTAATCTATTTACCGAATACAAGCACTAATGCACTGCTTTAGTGGTCCATCACACGATGTTTCAAGTCTTCTTGAGTGTATCAGTGTCATGAGTTTAAGGATTGATTAGTAACAATAGTTTAAAAAAATTACCGATTTTTTTGTGTGAAAAGACCAACGAAGAAAATATAGCCTCCAGTTTAAAGATTTTTTTTAAAAAAAAATGTTCATCGTTCATACAAAAAACGTTGAAATTGCTACTCGTGTTCCATATTGCACACATTTAGGCTTTATGCGATTCCCCATCAATGGTACAACTCACGATGTCCTGAATTTCTTACACTAATTAGCCGACTATTTTTACTTGCAAACATTTCTAAAGTGTCCCCAAATGCTTTTTTTACTATCATGAAAGTTTTGAGGACCCAAAGAAAAATGGACGGAATATGAATTTTTTTGTGTTTGATTATTTTGAACAAAAATAAAAATACTAAAAAAGCTCTTCGAATGAATTTTCCATCAAATTTTCTAAGAAAATATCTCTCTTAATCTTTTCATGTCATTTTCTTTCCTAATAAATATTTTGCGATTCATCAAAAGTTTACTTCGCCGTTCGATTCATATTCCAAAAAAGATATAAAATGCCTGTCAATCAAATACATGCAACGTGCGCTCTTCAAAGATGAATGATATATTAACGGTACAAAATGATCAAACGAGAGCAGTTTACAAAGCTTTTATTTAAAGCGACAGTTTTTTACTTCCAGATTGAGACGACCACTACTCAACTAAAAGTAGCTTATCATATTATAAAATAGAATTTCATTCAAAAAACGATCTCATTTTATCTAATTTTGATATTTGAAGTGTTGAGGCCAGTTTTAATGGCATGACAACCCCTTTTTTTTTTTTTTATCTCAATCCTTTTTACCATGATAGTCCATGTCAGCAGAACTTAGTAACAGATCATCGAACTGTGTGTGACTTTTAAATATATTATTTATATAAATGTGGTCTTTTATACTAGTACTGTAATGAATTTAATGAAACGAGACGTGACGTGACTTGAGTGGTTGCCTCCAAATCTGACCGGTCAAGCCCCCCGGGGTCCATGCAACGTGCGCCCAGTGACACCAACAAGGATGGTTAATTCAAACTTTAAAGGAACAAACATTCAGGAAATAATTGACATTCGACGACAATATTTGACATATTTTGACTTGAACTTTCGTCCGCAAAGAAATATAGAGAAGAAAGCTAGGCAGAAGAAATATGAAAATCCATGTAAAGTGAAAAAGTGAGAGCAATAAAATCTATAATAAATCAATTTCTCGCAATAATACAAACAAAAAAAACACAAGTGGTGTGGAGAACAAACTCCTTTGTGCGCTTACTTGGATTCCAACATTTTCATTTTTTGAATCTTAGTGGTGGGCATCAGCCGCCTTTAAAAGTTATATTTAGGTTTCCTTAACTTTCCTTAATGAGATTATTAGTATTACTACTACATTTTGATTACGAGATTGTTATATGACTCTTATTTAAATGAGATTGCGGATTTGTACCAATCAAGTATCTAAAGTAATAATACTATTCAAGAATCAGACGACCTTAATTATAAGAGAGTCACCTGAAAATTTTGAGAATAATTGCTAGCTTATTTTATAAGACTTTTAACTGAAGAGCTTAAACATTTAATTCACAAAACGACTCTGGAGCAAGTAGTTTCGAACTTCAACGGAGTGGCCAAATGAGTGGTGGTGATTAAAAGTGTGTTTGGAGCAAGTAGTTTTGGACTTGGAGTGATCAAGTGAGTGGAGAGTCCACATTGAATATCCTTATCAAGGAATGCCATGATATTGGAGTATATGGTTGATGTCTCGGTGATAACTTATACTAAGAATATGATGAATTATAAGACCAGATGAGCAATGCACTTCTGCACTAGTGATGAATGGTGCAAAAATGACACCAATCAAGTGAAGTTATTCTGAACCGCGTATAAACTTTCAGAGGGAATTTAAAATGAGAGGGCTGGTAAGTTGGTGGTGGACAGTGAGTGTGCTGGACACACTTCTGGCGTGTGTCTCGATGGAAAGATGAATCATTTAGCTTGTAGTTTATTGAATTTGTATAATCCATTTGTGTTGTTATGGTGCTACTTCGGATCCCACTAAACCTAAACAATCGTGCAAGTCGGTATATAAAATTAATAATCATCATGCTTCCTGTTCCTTGGAACATGTACGGAAGCAATCGTGCGGATACTTTACTGGTAGTGGTTCACTGGTTTGGATTTACATGCACGTAGGCGGTCAGTTGAATTGGGGCCTCAAGAAGTTATCTGGCCCGAAGCTACTGAAGTAGATTAAGGAACTGGGCATGCAGAAGTTTAGATTTCATATATCAACTTACATAATTTTTAAATAAATTCTCGCTTCATTACGTACACAACTAAAATATTATTCATAAAAAATATGTCAGGTTTTGATCACAAATATCGTGTGATATCGAATTAGTAATAAGTATTTAGCGACGTATCACTGACAACACAACAAAAGTCATTTAAAACACAAAACACTATGTGATTGTAACATCTACATTGTGAACAGAAGCTTAATGTTCAATCATATAACCTCCTCCATCTTCCAACCCTGAGTATATACATCATAAATATATTTTAGTTTAATTATCAATATGATTTCGAATTCAGAACCACAAAACTATACAGTTTTCTACATTACACTTATCTATGGATGACTGCGTTTCGTATTTTGGTACATCGTACGTGGTTCATGACTTCGTGTACGTTTGAAAGAAAAAAGAAAGTGGAAAGTCAACCAAACCTAAGCAACGCAAGTCAACAACATAGTTTGAGAAAAAGAGAGGGAAAAAAAAACAGACAAAATACAAAGCCGTGGACTGCCGAGACGCCCACCAAATCGATCGGCATATATCCATCCAAATCGATCAATTCTCACCCCGCCACTCCCCAAACCACCAATCAATCAATCCCGCAAAATCAATTTAAATAATATAAACAATAAAAAAACAACCCTAAGATACCGCGGAAAGGGGCAATCTCGGTTATCTGACTGATAAATAGAGCTAAAGGATCCAACTTTGTGGTGAACTGGAGTTAGAGGTGTTAAAATTTTTCGTTATTCAATGGGATCCCGATAACCGCTCATTAAAAAATAATTTATCATTAGCTTGTTGGAATAAATGGTTCTAATTCCCGTTTAGCCCATTACCCATTAAGATCCCCTCCGTTAATTTCAATAGTGTTAATAGGCTACACAAGATTTTTTCCAGTCGAACATAACTCAATTGTACTCGCCCAGCTCCCGCCATATTTGACACCTCTAAATAGGGGTGTCAAAATGTCACATTACTCAATGATATTTCAAAAATCACCGGTTAAAAAGGAGCTTATTTACCTCTCATTAGCTTAATGAGATACACGATCTCAATACCCGTTAATTCCAATATCCATTAAGATCCCGCCCGTTAGCCCCAATAGTGTTAATGGACTAAACGGAATTTTTCAGTTAACCCATTACCCAATTATGCTCGCCCAATAACATCCCGTTCCTGCCCGATTTGACACCTCTAACTGGAGTCCTTAATTACAACACATTACAAGTATTCAGGTAGAATTCTACGACAACAAAGGATCCATAGGCTGAAAGATCCATGGCCTCGTAGTTGTATAGGTGCATAAAAAATATAAATTACTTCCTATTTTGAATTTCAAGATACTAGTGAGGTCAAAGCTGATTTAATTATTTCATAATAAATAATTTGAAACTTTGCAAAAGGTTTTTGTCTAATTTTTTAAAATGGAACAGAAGATCGAAAGAACAAAAAAAATAGTGTATTCTCCTTTAAAAAAATTCTTATAACATGTCACCTTAAGGTTCAATAACTTCGATGGCCTAATACTTTTTTATTACAATTTCTCAAAGAATGGGAATCAAAAGTATACAAATAGGTATACAACACGGGGACGCAGTTCAGAATTTCTGTAGACATAATATATATTTCTCTAGACATAGAAAACTGGAGCGGATCAATGCACGCGATCTTGAGTATGTGTGCCGGATGTTTCCCATGTGGGTTTTCTCCCATAAGGAAACATTTTTTGGGGGCCGAGAATGATATGATATGTTTCTTTGAATTTGAACACAAATTCTAAAAAAATTTATGTGAGATCAAAGTAGGAAAGAGAATTAATGCACAAGTATATAGATTGGAGAGAAAATGTGTATGTGAAGGTAGAAAATATTTCATTTGAGGAAACGAGGACTATATTTTGAGACACTTAAAAAGAAAAGTTGAACTATAATATGAGACGAAGTGAGTAGTAAATATCTTTGAGTTTTTTAAGTTATAAATAGTGAGTTGAGAAAACATGATTTAAGAAAGTGAAGTAATGAAATGAAGAGAGAACGTAACTTCTTCATAAAAATACAGGACGTGTGAGATTGTAGAAACTAGAAATCCTATATCTGGAACTATAAGCTTCATTTGGAAAAAAATGAGGAAAAGAAAATTTAAAGAAAAATGATGTTTTCATTAAAAAAGTTGTAAGGAAAATTTGATCTCATTTTGTTTATTTTTTTTTACAACCAAACACACATTTTATTTTTATTCAATTTTTGCTTTAATTTTTTCTTTCCCCTCTTTTTTTTCTACAACAAAACGCTACCTAAGTTTTTTTTGTTTTTGGAAAAAATGTGAGCCAAATATTATTCTCATTGACATGGGACTTTGAAGTTGGAAGGTCTCTATAGCCTAGTGGAGAAGGAACTGTAACTCCCGACCCGACCTGGCGAAATCGGACTGGAAATATGGGCCGAACCAATAAAATAGCCTTCCAAATTGCTGCACGTCATAGAAGATCACGTGCCATTTGGGGCTAGGCTTCGTGACACGTGCGCTAACAGCTAACTCCTCCGTCCTCCGTAATTCCGTATCTAATCTTATAAAAAAAAATATCTGTGTAAAATCTGTCCTTATTTTCTTCAAAAATCTAATAGGCGATGAATTTTTTATAAATTAAATAAATTTATAAATGATAATAAATATATTATCTAGTCATATGTATTTATTCTTATAAAAGAATAGAGAGAAAGACCTAAAAATATACTGCGAAATTACTTTTCTGCCCTTCATTAAACAAAAGAAAAAGACTCAACTACCCTCTCTCCACAATTTAACCCCTCTCTTTACCATTAATTACAATCTAACTCATAAAATAAAATTTAAAAACTTAAAATTAAAAATATTAAAAATAAGCAATTAAAAATCAAAATTGAAAATTGAAAATTTT
>JAWWMW010097622.1:0-11196 GCA_035048345.1 Echeveria elegans
TGAACTGATAAATTAGGTAATTCTTTAGCGAGATTATCTGATTAGAACAGGTAGCGTATCACTTTAGCGGGTATATGAAGGTTGTGTCTCTAGCGGGAACAACTGTTTTAATTCAATATTGTATGATATATTGTGGTCGATGATTGCTAGTTGCATGAACAATTCCATGGACTGATTTTTCTCATTATTGTTAAACCCTTTCATTTAAATTTCTGTCGTAACAAACAATCTTACAACCCCCCCAGTTTAGGACTTAATTTAGTTGTAGCTTTTAAAACGTACTCAAACCAACCGCTCTCCTCTTGGTTTGACCCTACTTACCGCTTTCTAAGTGTTTAGTAGGTACACTATAAATACAAATTTAACGCGTACAACGACGCGCGTTCAGTGGTACAGAAAAATGATCGGCCTAAGAGTATCGACGCGACCTCCCATAACTGCTCATTCTACATTTCAAACACATAAAAATCAGCGGTAAATACTAATTCGCCCACTCTTACGAGTATGTCCTCTATCATTCCTCGAGGTTGCTTACATGACCGATCCGCAAATTGAATCGTTAATCTTCTAGGTCTTAGTGGTCCAAGGTGCAGTGACATGTATAATGAATATGGAAGAACATTTATAGACGTGTCATAGTCGAGCATGTGTTACCGTCATATTGCCAAATGTGCATGGTATGATAAACATACTTGGGTCGGAACACTTGAGCGGAATCTTCTTTGTATCATAGTTGATACATTCTCGCTTAGCGAAACACACTCACATACAGTGGTCCGTCTGCACGGTTTCTGAATTGCGAGTTGTCGGTTCAAGTTTTGGCTCTTCCTCGGGTACGTTGCGCATTCAATTCTTCTCCTTGCGTTGTGTGCTCGCTTGTATGATCTTGACTCGTTGGCTGCTTTTTTTGATCAGCTACTTGTCCAATTTCTTTACCCTTCCCGAGGGTCACATCCTGAACTCCTCCCTTCGGATTTTGAATGACTTTTGAAGGGAGAATTCCATCTCTCTTCTTGAGTTCGTAGAATGAAGTTACGATTTGAGTGAGTTGAGTCTCTATTTGCTCAAAACGCTTATTATTCTTCTCCTCTAACTTGTGGACGGTTTCTGCAAGTTGCGCAACAATATTTTCCAGCGACTTCTTTGATTGCTCCCGTGGTTGATTATGTGCCTCTATGCGATGGTGAGGTGGATTATAGGATTATTGTTGCTGCTGCCCGCGGTTGTCTGTTGGCTGTTTCTTGAAATTGCGATCATCCCTCCAACTAAATCCATTCTCGACAAGTCCAAATCTAGTCAGATGTTGGTGAGGTGGCATCCGATTGTTCGTCCATCCTCCAATGGCGTTAATGTCACCAATGCCTTTGAACAGTGAAGGACGCTCATCTATCTTGTGTTTTAAGGAATTGCAGAACTCGCACGCCTTTGGCTTAACTGTTTGCACAACCATTAGCTTGATCATCATGTCTTCTAATTCCTGAATCTCTCCAGCCATTTTGGAATGATGTGATGTTCGGGCAATGGTGTTTTCAAGCATGGCTTTGATACCTTACTTGATCTGCATTCTCCTTGACCAGTCTCCATACGTCCTCGGGGTACAGGTTCCTTACAGTTTCTTGCTCACTTACGTTAAGCAAGCGTTTCTCCATCCGTGACAGCCCATTGAGAAAGTTCTCATCAAGCGTTGATTGTACCAATTTGCCTCGAGCTCCTTGAATCTTTCATAGGACTCGTACAAGGACTCTCTAGCTCTTTGCTTTGGTGCGGCTGGCTCTCTTCTCAATAATGAAATCTTTGCTGCGGGATAGAATATATCCAGGAACTTCTATTGAAGTTATTTCCATGTGCGGACAGACCCGACAGGAAGACTCATAAGCCAATGCTTGGCATGGTCGTGCAAGGAAAATAGGAATGCCTTCAGTTTAAGGACTTCCTCATCTTTGTTTTCGATATTCATTAATTGTCATAATAACGACCATGAACTCCTTGATATGTTTCACGGGGTTATCGTTGCTCATTCCGTGGAATTTCAGGATGTGATACACCAAACCACTCCTTGATTCAAAATTCTCGTTGTGTGAAAGGACGATGCACCACGGCTGGTCAACATTGATTCACAGGTTGTTGCACAGGTTGTGCTTGTTGTCGCACCTCAGCAACCTGGAATTGTTCGAGTTGCCTCTGAACTTCCGCACGAATGCGTATGATGTTGTTTGCTGGGAAAGTAGGGGTTATTTCCCCTGCATTCTCTCCTAATCTGTTGTTATTATCATTCATAGCTTTCTGCGAAAACACTCAAATAACAGATAAAATTTTGGTCTACTTGTTTTCGTCCTTCAGTTGTGCAACCTCAGAAAACAAATCGGCTGATATAACAAAATAAATAAAAAGAAATAAATGAAAAGAAATAAACCTTTACTGATATCCCCGACAACAGTTATGTGTCAAATTTTAAACCCGTGTATTCACTATTTAGTAAGCAAGTAAGTACGGGGTCGATCCACATGGCATTAATGAAAGCTTCCTTCCATAAACTAAAAGTAAAAGAGGGGGGTTGAGTTTGCTTTGTAAATAAACGTAACAAGAGAAGAGAAGTGTAATGTAACTCTATTTTAGATGCGTAACATCGACAACATACTATCCATTGCGATAGTCAGTTTATCATCGACACTAATTATATTAATGAACTAGTTTCATAAGTCACTCCCCGCTAAGGTATTTGACCTTACGCAATCATAGTCACGGTCAACTCCTGCGTTATTAATTCGGAGGTTCGATTTCAACACATGCGAATCCCGCTAGAGTAGCACATGTATCAACCGATAGTACTCCTGACTGTTATTTATTAGAAATTCAATCAGTTTAACTGATGAAATCAAGTCAATAAACCATGTTTGTCCGTTAAAGCATCCCCTAATAAGACACGATTGATAACATAGAATATGCGCAATCGAATTAATAAAAGAACTTTTTCATAGATGAAGTGCAATTCTCAAAATATGACTTACACAAGTTCAAGTTTGTTGTCAATGCTAACAGATTAGTTCGACATACTTGCTGAGTTCATCATCATTGAAAATAAATTACAATACTAGAAATAAAAGAAGAAGAAGAAGAAGGAAAAAAGTGGTCGGGAGACTTGATCGGGCTCCGCCGCCGTCTTCAATCGTTGCCGGAGTGTGGACTTACTTTTTTCTCCAACTTTTGTGTTTAAAATCAGTGTGAAATGATGTGTAGAGTGTCTCCCCAAGCCCTCCTTTTACAGAGTTTTGAAAACTCTTCATTTTCCCAATGAGAATGCAACCCTTTGGCTTTTTGATTTGATTTTATCTCTTCATTGTAATGGCAAAGGACTCTTGGATCTTGACATCTTCAAGACTTATCCATTGATGACTGTAAAAAATGATCCTTTTATTAATTTTATTTCATGAAGGATTTCTTGGACCAGCACGGTCTTTCTCGGTCTAATTGGTTGAATCTGGCCGTTTGTTATGCTCGAATAGATTCATCTCAGTCGAATGCCTTAACGTCTGAATCACTCCTTGTCAACATGAAAGTTTTAGGATTTTGAGTCAGCTTTCCAATGCATTATGTTTTGTCTTAATTCGATAACGAATGCGTTATGTGGAATTTTTCAAAGCTCAAAAGGTCAAAACTGTCGATTTTGATCTTGAGGTCCTTTCGGCCGAAAGGATATTTGTTTCGACCGAAAGACATGCCACTGATCTTTTCACTCGATCGAAAGGAAATTTGATTCCATCGGGAGAGAAGCCATTGATCTTTTCACTCAATCGAAGGGAACTTTGTTTCGATCGAGAGACATGCCACTTTCCCGCAACTTTAGTTTTTGACTCGCTTCTCCAAATTCTTTCAAACTTTCTCCTAATGTGACGTTTAAGCTCCTATTTATTCTTTCCTCCTGTCATACCCTGAAGTATAAAAACACACCAAAAGCATAATCTTATACACATGATTAGACAAACAAGACTAGTATTAGAGACCTAAATGAGCATCAAAATACGCTGTATCACTTTTACATTCCATTCGTGGTTTTTCTGCACCGTTTGAGCAACTTGACCTACTAGGTCCTCCAGCGACCTACTCGGAGCGTTGTTGTATTGTGTTCGCTGAGTTGACTGAAGATTAGGGTGTCGATACTGTTGTTGTTCCTGTTGTGGGGTGGGCTGCTCCGCCCGATCTTCCTGAAAGTTATTCTCATCCTGCCAACTAAATCCATTATTCAGCAAACCATATCGATTATGTCCATATCCTTGGTGATATCAATTATTCTGATTCGGGTAACTCCCAACACATTGATTTCTCCCATATTGTCTTGTAACTGCGGACACGCATCAGTAATGTCTTCTAGTGACATGAAAATTCCACAAAGCTTTCACGTCGGCACATGTGTAACAATCATCTTTTGCAGGAGATCCTTCACCTCCTTTTACTCATGCAAAACATCCAATTTAGCTAGTAATCTTTGACTCTCACGCTCCAGAGTCTCTTGGTGTTGACCGGTCTGCGCTAAGTCTTCCACTAACTTCCACATATCTTCAAGGAAGAAGTTCATTAATTCCTCGGCAACGACGCCAAAATTTGACGTGTTGTCGTACGTGTCAAATTAACTATTTCTCCTACAAGCAGCTAGTACAGCGACAAGCAAGGTCGATCTAACGAGGAATTGGCTAGTGAAAGGTTTCATGTAAGTAAACTAAACTTGGGGGTTTGTGAGAATCTGTGAACACAAAGCACAGTAAAAAGATGCGGAGCTGTAATTAATATGATGAGCATGCACGGGCCAAGACAACTACTTGTAACTCACTGTTTATCATCGATATAAATCTTGAAATTTATATTTTCTCATAACTCTTAACACATTCCAGCAAAGGTAACGTGCATTCAGCCTTTAAATATCGTTCTACACCGGGCAAACGTGAATAGAACTCTTACGGAAATTAAGCATTAAGAACCAAGCAAGTTACATTAATGAGCAAACATAATGCTCAATCCATAGTGTTCAACTTATTTTTGCGGCAAAGTATCAAATAAATTAACTATATAATCCAACTATCACAAGATAAATCATAGGCAAATACTCAATAATCTCATCAAGAAAGAATCATAATAATATGCATAGGAATTCATGAAATATATTTAAATATAAATTAAAAGCGTATCTCAAAATAGATCGTCACAAGCCTGTGTCACAAATCGCGACTATAAATTTAGCTACTCATGACAATAACGAAATACATCAGCAAAATTAATTAAAAAAGTAAGAATGTAGAGGAATCGAAACGAATGATGTCGGACGTGGCCTCTGACTTCTCTCTGTTGCTCTGCCTCCTCTCTATTGCTCTATATCTGAATTATTTTCTGAAGTCATGCTCTGCCTCCTCTCTGTTGCTCTGGCTAGGGTTTTTGCTTTCTATTTATACTGATTTTTAAAAATCAACAATCTCAGTCCAATTAGATATATTGTCGCTGACATCATCATCAATCGGCGAGAGTGATGAGGAACTCACTGGTGCAGGTGACAGCCAATTTAGCGGACGAAGTTGTTCCTTGCCCGCGCCACTTTACTTGGTGATTGCCCGCGCTACTAACGGGTTGTGCATGCTTTCTCCCGCAATGTCTTCTGATTTCTCTCTCCTTTTCGACCATCTTAACATCTGAATCATTCGTCACGGTCAACATATGAATTGTCATATTTTGAGTCAGCTTTCTACCGGAGTTTGTTTCTTTTCCATCAGATCAACGACGCATCTTCTACAAGATTCCTAATCACGAAAGGTCCTGCTGCATTTATCCTCAATCAATGCCAAACAATACTTTTAAACTCACTTTTTTTTCTAGCTGTTCTCATCCACCTGAAATGCAAAACTACAAGAAATGAGTAAATTTGAATATACAAATGCACTAAAACACATGGGTTAAGACCGTTAGATGAGCGTATAAATATGACTCGTCACTGACTGAGCATCGTTGTTCGCGGCAAATTAATTCTCTATTTTCTCTACTATTATAGTAGTTATGTAAGGGGTGGATCCCACGAAGAATGTCGAGTGAGGTAATCTTTTATGAAACTAAATTAAAAACGAGATTGGGGTTCGTGAGTTTTGATGGGCGAAAACAGGAAACACGAATGTGCAAGTAAAAACACAAATAACAAGGTATATTCTAATATTTATGATGAGCATTGGCATAGAACAATCCCTTGTAAATTATGTTTTATCATTTACTAATAAATTTCTATGATTAATGTGTGCATTATTTATCATCAAGGTATTCTAACTGCACACACTCACGGTCTGTCAGGACTCGTGTGGTATTAATTCTTCTCTACTCTAAAATACACGAATCTTGTCAAGGTAGTGTATATTTAACTTAGCATCACTCCTAATGGTCACTTTCTGAAATTCAATCAATTAACAATAGAAATTGAGTTATCTTGATAAGTTGTGCAGATTCTTGCCTGTGCAGATTTTTGCACAGGTTGTGCAACCATTAATTCCAACAACTCCAAGCTAGGCATTGCTTCTCCAAATGCTTCTAAGCTTTCTTCTAATGCAAATTGTCTCCAAAATAAGGTGTTTTAGCAAGTATCTATCATTTACATCTTTTATAACTTGAAATACAAAACTACGCAAACCGAATAATCTTGTACACAAAAATATATATATACAAGAGTAGTGTTAGAGACCTAACTGAGCGTCACAATACACTCCATTGAATTCCCCCACACTTAACCTTGTTCATCCCGAACAATTATCGGACACCAAGGACAATAAATGACAATTTTACCTTTTGGGATCATCCGACCAAAAAACTAATGTCTAGATGTTATGCCATACTTCGTGCATCAATCATCTATCATACTTGCGCACAACTAGACTCATGGCAGAATAAAAAAATTCTAATTACTTGTTACCTTTCTTTCAGAATGCAAATTAATTCGGATGAGTGGGAGATAGTTCTTTATAGCCTCCTGATCATCGTCTTTCGTTTTGAGTTCTCATCTCATAATTTAACTTTATCATTCCTCAGGAACATGGTTTATTCGTGTTCTTTTGAGAAAGTAGAACGTTACTTCTTTGCTTTGGCATTCAGACACTTTGTTTGCATGAAATTTTCACCTTTCTTTGGCATCGTCTTTCAAACTTTACTTTGAATTGATGATTCCCACTTTTGGCTCCAAGTCATTCTCTTTGTCTGTTTCTTTCTACTTTGAGTTCCCTGAACGGTTCCAGTCACGGCCATCGAATAAAAACATATGGAAATGATGTCTCACCCTCCCTCCATTCTTTTCCTTGCAAGTTAGGTTGGGCATTTGCAACCACTCGCCCTTTCTCGATTACTCAACTGGAGAGAAGACGGTCTGTTTTCCCGTCTCGCCACGCTTTGAGAATTTGTCTTTACTTTTTTGCGTGACTGAGCTACTCTTTGTTCCTTACAATTGCGAAGCATCAACCACCACAATTTCAATTTAACCATGAAACTCGGATTCTCGAAGCATCGAACAATTTATCGCCTCTCTAGAACATATCTTTTTACTACACATCCACTGGTTATTCCGATGAGAAATAAAAAAAATTGAAAAATTTACACCTAAATAATCAAAGTTAACTGAAATATAATATTAGAACAATAGCACAATGATTACAGCATAATAGTTAAGCAGACAAAGGTCACAATTCGAGTTAGTACAAGTCATAACGTTCACACAAATTACGTACGAAGAAAGCTGGAAAGAGTTAAAACAAGTAAAGATATGATGGACAATAAGTAGCCTCTACCTGCCGTCGAGATCGTCAAAGTCGTCACCCTGACTTTCATCGTCCGAGGCTCCATTACGCATTCGGTACCCTAAAAAAATATGCATGCCTGGCTGCCACTCTGGCAGCGACTCTTTGATCGGAAAAGCATTCTCTGGCGCTTGGTATTCCATTACGCGCAACAATCTTTACCTTTGACTCTGCAAATCCATCCAACGATAATCTGCTTGCGCATCTGCATGTGCAGCTTGACCTAGCAACGATATATCACCCTATAAAGCATCCTGTGTGACGTCCTGTACAGGTTGTGCACCTTCCAGTGCTCCTTGTGCAGCAGCAAATCCCTCATAACTCCATAGTACCTCATCATCCTTCACAATAGATCTCTTCAAAACCTTCATTCTGCGATAGATCCTCTGCACGACTCCTCTTCACAAATCACAAAAACTCAAAATTGCCTTGGTCAACACCGGTCAATGAGTTAGCGCAGATGAAGAGAAAATAGATGGCGCGGTCAACGCCTAATCTCTTCATCATCCGTGACGGCTAGCTTATTCCTTCACGGTCCGCGATACTCTCTGGATCCGAGCTCTGCAATTATGTGGGTTGACCTCTGTTGACTCCAAAAATTGCACGCATTGTGCACAGTTTTGCGCAAGGTGTGCAAAGTGTAATAATCCCTTAACTAAAATTTGCATCTTAATGACTAACTAAATTAGCACTAACTAAATACAGACAAATTATAATTTTTAAAATTTAAAACATGAATGGTTACCTCCCAACAAATGCCTTTGTTTACGTCGTGGGCTTGACATTACCATATTTCAAATATTAGGAGCCTACGGATGTGCTCCATCAAACTTTTTCCAAAAATGGCCCGTCTTCTCTATTACCTTCCCGCTATTAGCGCTGCTATAAAAGTTCCAATCTGGCTTCCACTCATCCTAGCCTTCGAAAAAATGGTGAGACTTTTTCGCTCCAACTCATACGCTTGGCCTTTTTGCAACTCTTCCTGTTCATACATACTTTATCGAGTGACCTTTTGTGTTTGTACCTTTGTTTCCAAGAGTGTACCAATGAACTTTGAGCAGTAACCTTGTCAGGTGAACCTCGGATCTACTCCTTGTCAATTGCTTTGAACATTATGAAATTTGAGCAGAAAGAAGAATATTAGGAACATGTAACATATTAGGCGCGTAAACTACAATGCTTTGATTCGTAGTTGTGTCTGAGCAATGTGAAGAAATGAATTCTTCTGTTTCTGTATTAATATGCCTATTACATGTAGTATGCATTACTAGCAATGCTTCAGTCGTCTCATCTATATCTTGCACAATGTCCTGTTCTTCTTCCTCGCCAATTCAATCACTAGTAGTCTTATCATCCATGGAAATTGGCGTGGGTAGAGACATTTATTTCTCATCCTTGCAAACTTCCTTATTGCTCTCATTTTCGAGAACCGTGTCAGAGTATTCATTTATTTTGTCTCTGATTCGAGTAATCCCCTCCTTGGATGCTTGAGTATCATCGGCAATGTCATTCTGCGTTTCCACAACAAGCTGCGCAAGTGGTGGCCCAAATTGGTTTAGTTACGCTTTAGTATGCGCAAGCGAACCGTTTGCGCTTTCCTGTAGCGACGATCCTCTTTCGGCGCGATACTTATGAATTGAAGCATTGACTCTATGAGTTTGGAAATTTTGTCACTTGTCAGCTGAATATCATGTTCCCACTGTGGTGCACTGTCAAGAGTGTCCTATTGGTTAGCAAAATACGTTAATTTTGAGAATTCATATGTTTTGTATATCGATTACCATACATCATCTGGATTACAATCCACAATCGATCCTCCAGCCATTGCATCCATCATCTCAAGCTCATACGA
This sequence comes from Echeveria elegans, assembly GCA_035048345.1. Taxonomy (NCBI): domain Eukaryota; kingdom Viridiplantae; phylum Streptophyta; class Magnoliopsida; order Saxifragales; family Crassulaceae; genus Echeveria; species Echeveria elegans. The sequence continues at coordinate 9,661 of JAWWMW010097622.1, forward strand.
ATTCATCCCTTCCCAAATTGTTTGGTCATCGCTCCTTCTTGCTGCTCCGGGCAGCCCCTTGCTGGGTGTGGAACTCCTTGCTCTCTTCTTAGATTTACTTCTGATTGTTGGATTATTCATTGATTATTAAAATCCAAGCCCTAGCCCTCTATTTTACAGTGATATGATTCTTGTAGATAAAGTTAGCTCAAGACCATTGATATGATTATCTAAAATTAATTTTTGAAAATTCAGACAATCACATTATGGTTAGGAGTCCTTATCATTATCAAAATAGGAATTCTAGATGCTTTAGGTCAATGCTGAGGCATCAATTTGCATTGATGGCTTGTCGCTAACGTCATTTTCTGGTTTGCCTGTGCAATTATGTGAACAAATTGCACAGACTCCTGCTTGTGCAGATTCTTGCCTGTACAGATTCCTGCACATGTTGTGAAACCTTTAATACAAGCAACTCCAAGCTAGGCCTCACTTCTTTAAAATGCTTCCAAACTTTCCTGTATGACAAATTGCCTCCAAAATAAATCGGTTTTGTTTGTATCTATCCTTTGCTCGATTTATACCCTTAAATATAAAACTAGCAAAATGAGTAATTTTCTACACAAAAATATATAAACAATCCCAGTATTAACATTCTAACTTTCAGTTCTAAGAATATGCTCCATCACCCACATCAATCCATATCAGATGTACGCGCCTACCACCTTTGTTTCACATGGTTACTTTTGGATTCTGAGATTTTATATCCCACAGTCTCGTGGTATCTTCTCAATTTTCGGTTTTATTTGTAGAAAATATTAACATTCTAACTTTCAGTTCTAAGAATTGTGGACAACCATCTATTCTATTTGTTTTTTGTAAATTAGTCTGTAATATCTACCAGATCTAGTATTGACCGGCATGCATGTATTTTGAAATGTTGATCATTTGCAGATATGTGAGAGGTCTTGGAATTCTTCAACTAGTGACGGTCCTGGGTCCTGGCACGCGTCATCGTACGCGCAAAATTAATTACTTTTCCTACGAGCGAATGTGCAGCGTCAAGCATGATCGATCCCACAAGGAATTAGATAACAAAATAATTTTCTTGTAAATAAATAAAACTTGGGGGTTTCTAAAAATTTATGAGCGAGACAGAAAAAGAATAAGAATGTAATATGATAAGAAGACACGGTTCAAGACAACTACTTGTAATTCACTGTTTATCATCGATATAAATAATTCATTGCCGAAGCTAATATAGAGAATGAGGCAGATATTAAGAATGAAATCCCCTTGGAAATAAAAATAGATTGTTCCGCTGTAGATCAGAGTTCTCGGCTTTTCAATATAGTTGCTGGGAGTCGAGTATTAAGGAGTAAGATCTGTCTCGTTAGTTATGTCCTGATATTGTGGTTGAAAACGTTACTAGATCAACATGGTATAAGTGTTTGTTTGACTGCGCAGGTAAAAATCCTTGCGCGTTGTCAGTTTTAAGGCGAGTAGAGATGAAGCTAGATGGCCGAGATGTTCCGGATAAGAGGTACTCAAATATCA
>JAWWMW010097633.1:0-11195 GCA_035048345.1 Echeveria elegans
AACCAGTTACCTTTGCATCTTTTCGCACCACTGATCATATATTTTGTTGACCTTCGCGAATCAGAAACTTCAAATCTTCACACAAAACCACTTAACCATCTCAGCCAAGTTCATCTTCTAACTTAGCCTATATTGAATCCTCAATCAACCCTTACAACATTATCATTACTCAATTACGCATCTCACCCAAGTTCCGAGCTGGAGGACGATGTGAAAACCTAACCAGAACCGGGGAGTGGCTCTGCAGAGAGCAACTGATAACATCAACACCAATAATCCTGACCAAACCCAACTTGATACCACCAAGAAACCACCTCCAAAACCCACTTCAACAAAAGATAGACACACTGGACATCATCAAAGCATTACCTGAAAGAGCAACTGAAGTGATTGGCTTATCCTCAGCTCGGGCAAGATTCTCCACAACAGACGACTGATCAACTGAAAATTGACGCATCCATCGACCCCCAATCCCTCAACCAAGACATCCATCCAATCCCTCAACCGACACATCCATCGACCTCCAATTTCTCAACCGACACATCCATCGACCCCCAATCCCTCAACCGACACACCCATCGACCCCCAATCCGTCATCTGACACATCCATCCCGCTTGAAGCTCCGACAAATTACATCAACAACAGAATCATTCAACCTCACGTCCCCCTTTCACAAACCTATATATCGCACAATGCCCACGACTCAGAAGAGGAGAGTAACAGAAATTGGTCCCGCTTGAAGTTCCGACCAATTTCAAGCAACTATTGAAACGAAAAAAGGAGATGAATTGATGAAGTCATAGAAGGGAGAAGGTGAAACAGCGATAGCGAGGAAGAGGAGAGTAGCTGATAAAGTTGCCCACAACCCAACCCTGTATAATTTTGAAGATAGAGACCAGTGCGTTGGAGCGACGATTTTGGAACTGGGATTTTTATTTTATGGGCCACGTAGGATTTTTTTAGCAATTTGGGCTTTTAGATGGTGGCGTGGGAGATGCTCTAATGAGACTTCATCATCTTTGCATCTTATGCTCATTTAATGGAAGTCCTTTTAGTTTGTCCAAACTCCAATATCCATCTTTCTTGAATTGCCTAGTACTTAAGACTACAGAAGATACGAAAAAATACCATCTGGATATTGAACATGTTCAAACGTTGTGGTTATGAATTATGATCTGCGATTGACAGTTTTTTACAAATGAATTTCTAGTTATGCTATAGACTATAGTGAAATGTGAACTATGTGCAACTATGTAAACACAAAGTACCCCTTCAACAAAATAGGCCGACAAACTTGATCTTCCAAATCTTAAGGTCCAGTTTGGTTGCAGGAAAAAAAAAGAAAAAAAAAAATATTGAGTGAAAATAAATGTGTGTTTGGTTGTAAGAAAAAAAATAAAAAATTTTACAAAATGATATTAAATTTTGCTTACAACTTTTTCATGAAAAAATAATTTTTTATAAATTTTTTTTTCTTCATTTTTTTCTGCAACGGAGACTAAATGACCTGAAAACACATAAAAAATGTTTGCAAAAGGTTTTATCAAGTGGCAGGAACAAAACCACGTCGACGGAGTAGGTAGAGACATCCAGTGATGGACGTTTCACAACGTATGTGATTTCCATTTCACAAAAAATACAATATTCATTATTTGTAAGAGCCATTCTACAGTCTGCTGAACAAGCAAATCTGCGTCCACCAATGCAATATTTAATTCAAATCTATAATGACAATTAGATATAAAATTATAAGGCAAGAGCTCAACGCGATCGATATTTTTTTCTTATTTTATTTTGATGAATTACTATTCAATTCATTAGATCGTACAGAGCAAAGTGTTCTTTTAAAGTGTAGGCATCATTTCTTATCGAAAGAATGCGTTTTGCAGCGATTGTATAAATCCATATTTGAGGAGTGATCGCTTGTGACTCAGTGTATAATACTGGAAAGTTCTCATATAAGTCTCAATTGAAGGTACAAGTAAAATCCTATGATTCCCTTTAAAAAAATGATGCAAAAAAAACTCAGTGCATAATTCATTCAATTAAGTGCATATTTGAGGTATACGCAAATAAATATTATATTCTACTAATATGTTTTAGTTAAATATGTAAAGTTATATTTTGTCAAATAAATTAAGGCTCCATTTGGTTGCGGGGAAAAAATGAGGAAAAGAAAAAAAAATTTAAAAATGATTTTCTCATTAGAAAGTTGTAAGAAAAATTTGATCTCAAATTGCCTATTTTTTATATTTTTTTTCCTTACAACCAAATACATAATTTTATTTTCCCTCAAAATTTTCTTTTCTCATCTTTTTCCTCGCAACCAAACATAGTCTAAATCTAAGATCTCAATATTTTATTCATGTATCTCAATGATCTCACTCCTGCTATGTAGTTGCCCTACACGACATGCTAGCTCTCCGTCACACTCACGTAGGCCATTTGCATCTTTTTAAGGTACTCATATTTTTTCTTAAATTTGCAATTCATATGCATCTGTCGATTGCTCCATCTTTCTACATTTCGTAATCCATCACTCTACGTATCTTTGATCCAGAAGTCGTTTGTTCAAGTTGAACTCCACTCCCTTAGCTCCAACTTTTGTGTCCATTTGGGAGTTGCACCAGACCACACCAGCGCTAAAAGGTTCCACTTTTATCATCACCTTTCTCCTGCACATCTCATATATGCTTGTTTATGTTTCTTCTGGGCGTGGGCGTCTCTAGTTTTCATCCTCATTATCACTGGTTTCATTTCACTATGTGTGTGTATCAATTTCAACTCTCATAACATGTTTTTGTGCACTGTTTATTTTAAATCCACTTATGGCTGCCATGTTGATGTTCATATGTTCATGTTCTGCTGCTCATGATTTACTTTTGAATGCTGATTGCGAGCTTCACTTTTAGCATTTGTTCAATCCAAATCATTCATACAAATTAGAAATAAATGTGGTTATGGATGTAGAGTTTGTATGTGTCTAAGCTTAAGTTTTGTGTTTAAACAGGATGGAGCCCCTTTTAGAATCTAAGCCATCCAGCGATATGAAGGAAAGGGTTTGGGTAGAGACGAAGAAGTTATGGACTACTGCATTCCCAACTATGATTGCCAGAGTGGGTTTCTTTGGCATTCTGGTCGTGACACAAGCCTTTATTGGTCAAATCAGTGAACTTGATCTTGCTGCGTATGCCCTTGTTCAAACAATCACTGTCAGATTTGCCAATGGGATTTTGGTAATGCTATTTATGACATTTTCCATGGTCTATATCTATGCATTTTGCAAAGTTCCGAGTGTTTATTGGAGTTGATGCTTGAATGATGTTGTTGCAGTTGGGTATGTCGAGTGTGACTGAAACTTTATGCGGACAAGCATTTGGGGCGAAGCAATACCACATGCTGGGAATTTATTTACAAAGAGCATGGGTCATTAACATTGTCACCGCGTTAATTATGCTTCCGATTTACATCTTTGGAACACCCATTTTCAGGCTGTTAGGCCAGCAAGACGACATTTCTGTTGCAGCCGGAAATATATCTTTATGGTTTATTCCAATTCTTTTTTATTCAGTGTTTAGCAACACGAATCAAATGTTTCTGCAAGGACAGCTGAAAAACATGATAGTTGGGTGGCTTGCGGCTTTTTCATTTGTGTTCCACATTTTGCTGTCTTGGCTGTTTGTGAGCTGCTGGAATTGGGGGATTACTGGTGCAATGGCCGCTATGAACATTTCATGCTGGCTAATGATGATCGGACAGTTAATATATATCACTAGGGGTTGGTGCCCATTGACATGGGGTGGATTCACCACTTCTGCCTTTTCTGATCTCCTGCCGGTGATTAAAATGTCTATATCCGCCGGAGTTATGCTATGGTAAGTAGATTTAATTTCAACTTAACACTTACGGGGAGGTTCTGCATTTTGTATTCAGTAACTGATATTTCTGCTTGATGTAAAACAGCTTAGAGCTTTGGTACAATGCAGTTCTGGTCTTGCTGGCAGGTTATATGAAAAATGCGGAGATTGCCATATCTGCCTTCTCGATTTGGTGAGAAATCATACAGCATAAATCATTGTTGTTCTGACTTCTGAGTTTGTTTGCTAAACATATCTCTTTGTTAGAATACTGATCCTTACATCTGCTTGTTACAGCCTCAACATCAATTCATGGATATTCAGGATATCGCTAGGCTTCTTAGGCGCAGCTTGGTATGGGTTCAGTATAATTTTCAAACTATATGTTCAATGCTGTAAACTATATTATGTTAAAATCTTTTTCATTGTTTTTCTGATTTTGCAGTGTGAGAGTATCCAATGAATTAGGCAAGGGAGATGCGAAAGCTGCCAAGTTCTCGATTTTAATCATTTCTGGCAACTCGCTCGTTGTTGGATCATTCTTCTTCGTAATATGTCTAGTGTTTGGAGATGAAATCTCATACATATTCACAAGCAGTGCGGAGGTTGCTCAAACTGTGTCAAACCTTTCTGTCTTACTTGCCTTCTCCGTCCTGCTCAATAGCATTCAACCCGTCCTCACAGGTATGCGCTTTATAGTCCAACCCAGCTATATGGCGAAATATTAAGTTTTGGAGACCACATTTCAATATAATAAATGATTTTGAAACATCTCCACATACTGTCTGCTTCAGGAGTCGCAGTAGGTGCTGGACTGCAATCCATTGTTGCCTACGTGAACATCGGAAGTTACTATGTTATTGGAGTTCCAGCTGGTATATTGCTCGGATATATGACAACTCTGCAAGTCAAGGTACATAAATCTCTCAAGCCGGTAAAATCAAAGCTTAGCAGTTAGCACACATATATTGAGCATTCTCGGGTGATTGAACTTATCTCTGTGAATTTGTAGGGAATATGGATCGGGATGATGGGTGGGATCGCTGTTCAAACTCTTGTTCTTGGCTTCATCACATGGCGAACTGACTGGGATCACCAGGTAGGCAGAAAACACAACAGAACTAAATAGTAGTTATGGTTGCACCATTTGTATAGATTTACATTCAGTGTAGAATAATTTGTGGAATTTTCAGGTAACCAAGGCATCTGAACGGCTTAACAAATGGCTTCTGAAACCATCTGATGAAGATCGCAATGCTGAACTAGAAATTTGAACATATACACAAGTCACACATCGTCCTGTGGCTTATTAAATATTTTTGCTGATCAATTCAAGTGCAAGTGAGGTGAGGAAGGGTGGAGAGAAGAATATTTTTGATGAAGTCATTCATCAGATAACTCGAGAAGTTCGGATCTGGTCGCTTTTACGACATCCTCGTGTATGGGAAAGTGACACAATGACTCCAGCCATATATATGTTGTTTGCTCACAGGTTCCACATTGAACATGAACTCATTCTCATCGTTCATTGTTAAACTTATATAGGTCTTACTAGAGGTGTGCCCGTCGTCTCGACGGGACCGCAACATGAACATACGTTTTTATTTATATCTTCGTTCGATTTTCCATATTGTTCATAAGGTTTACTGCTCTAGTTTTATTTATTTTTTAATTTTTAAAGTATTTTTATTCTGATATCACCATTCGACTCCCCTTAAATTTTTCGATGTATTCCAAAATTAAAAATATTATTTTGTATATATGAATTTTTCTAATTTTTTATTTTTATTATTTAATTTTTTGTCTTATTCCTTTTTTTGTCTTATTCTCCAGCTATTTTTAGCTACAAAATTAGAGATTTTGGCGACGAAATTTCTGTCGCTATATATGTGATTGTGGACATGAATCTACCATAGTAATAGAATACCATCCTCAACACACAATTAGTTACAAAAAAAAATTCGTCGCTAAATGAATTAGGAATAAGATAAAAACAAAAAATACTCATTTAAAATTAAAAAATTAGAAATTCCAAATTAATATTAAATTAAAATTAAAAAATTAACATATTTAAAATTAAAAATTCCAAATTCATATGTACAAATTAAAAATTATTTGGAATACGTTAGAAAATTTGTGGAAAATCGAATTGAGACACGGAAAAAATTCCCGTCGGGACGACGGGCGCGGAGCTAGTTCTATTATATATATAGATATGAAAGTTCAATTAGAACAACAAAGCTAATTTTAATAAATTTCTATTTGCTTATGATCCTTTTGTGACTCAAATACTTAAACAGTTAAACTTGTGAGTCATGATTATATATCTGTTTATATGCTAATTATTTTCTCTGGCAATGTAAGACATTTCTACATTGTGAATGCTCAACAATCTCCCCGTCGGTTGAAGAATTGGTACACGACGCTATTAAACCTTGCCTTGCTATTTCATCTTGCAGCAAGCTAGAGCCTCAAACTCTTTGTAAGTGCCTCAAGCTAGTTTTAACATCATAAGATATCCGTCAACCTATTCGAATACCGATCTGTGTTAGATATTATGTGTTACAGCCTCAATATTAATGCATGGATATTGAGGATAGCAGTCGGGTTTTTTTGTTGCAGCTTGGTATGTATCATTTAAATCTCTCAACTTTCCGTTTGTTGTACTTTAGAAGAAAAAAATATTCCTGCAAATGTTTTTCATTTTCTCGACATGTGCGGTGTGCGCGTAGCTAATGAACTAGGCAACAGGCAAGGGAGATGCAAAAGCTACCAAGTTCTCGATTGTAGTCATTTCTGGCAACTCAGTTTTTGTTGGAACATTCTTCTACATAATATGTCTGGTTTTCGGTGATGAAATCTCGTACTTGTTCACAAGCAATGCGGAGGTTGCTCAAACTGTCTCAAACCTTTCTGTCTTAATTACTTGCCTTCTCAGTCTTGCTAAACAGCATTCAAATGGTTCTCTCAGGCAAGCATTTTAGCACATTTCTACTATATGGCTAAACATTGAGGCGCCTTAAAGGTTACATCATCAGTTGACGCGTGATTTTAAATTGTCTTTGCATTTTGTATACTTCAGGCATAGCGGTAGGTGCTGGACTGCAAACCATGGCTGCTTTCGTGAACATCGGAAGTTACTATGTTGTTGGAGTTCCAGCTGGTGTACTGCTTGGATATCTGACCACTCTGCAAATCAAGGTACATGAATCTCTTGAGCCATCCGAACTATGCTGAGGATTCTCCGGGAGTGACTCAAACGGATTTCTGTGAATTTGTAGGGAATATGGATTGGGATGATGGGAGGGGTGGCGGTTCAATCTCTCGTTCTTAGCTCCATAACATGGAGAACAGACTGGGATTACCAGGTAAGCAGAAACGCAACATAAGTAGATAACAGTTTTTGCCTTGGTTGCACAATTCAAGTAGATTTACAATTTTGTGAACTGTTCAGGTAACTAAAGCGTCTGAACGTCTCAACAAATGGCTTCTGAAACCATCTGATGAAGGTCACGACGGGGAACAAGAAACTTGATCTATACAGATGTCACTTTGTACCTCTGTAATTACCAACAAGAGGGTTGAATGATGAAACAAGAGGCAGAAATACCCTGAATGTGCATACCTGATTATGCAAGTTGAAATATTGCATCTCAGTTTCATCCGAGTGAAACCGATATTATGCACATCCACTGAGTTCCGAACATAAAAAAAGGTCTGACCTACAAGATAAATGTAGTTTGTTAAGTCTGCATAAACTCTTTTCACACGAATATCACGGCTGAAATCCCCTAAAACCACTACAGTGTAACATTGCCATTTCTCTGACTACCAGAAATCAGCATCCGATGAGTTCTGACCCCTCCTAGAACTACCAGCACTCTTTTGCATCTGCTTCTTGTTTTGCTTTTTATCTTTGCCGCTGGAGGCTTTTGCTGCCTTGTTTCCTTTTTGCTTATCTTTTCCAGTTTTCTTCTCTGACTTGGGCTGTTTCTTCTGCTTACTTTTCACTGTGTATGCGACTTCTTTAGGAATTGGATCATATACCTCAGGCGACCAGCTCACACTACGCTCTTTAGGAACTAAACCTCGTTTCTCGCGACTGCCTCTCACTGCAGGAACCAAGGTTGAAGGATCCTGGAAGAGACAAAGATGACACATACAAGCAAAAATCAAATAAGCATTGAAGAAAAAAAGCATATCAATATTCAGAACATGAGAATTTTGGGGTTAACAACTAACCGGCAAATGGATTTCACAAACATAAATTGGCCCCTCATCTTCGGTCTCCGAAAAAATCAATGAGTGGTTGATGTTAGGCTGCACACCAAGGTCTTCAATTTCCCCATCCGAGGACCCATCAGAAGGGGGCAAGTCACCTGGTGATGGCAACACCACACGCTTGGACGATCTTCCCCCTGGAGAATTGAACTCATCCACTCTAATATTGCCAAAAGCACTTCCATCGACTTCTCCATCACTGTCATCATCATCATCTTCTTCTTCTTCATACTTGTTCATAACCAAAGACTTCTCCACTTTTTTCTTAAGCTTGTCCACAGCATGACTTTGCCTCCCTACATATTCACTCACCTCTTCATCTGAATCCACATCACCATTACTCCACCTTCGAGAACGAGGGCCCATCTTCAGAAGATTATCCAACACTACAAAAAAAATCTAATACATCAATCCCAAATGCAACAGCCAGAGCATAGTAAGAAAACCTTCTTCAAACAATGCGAATGCGGAGCATGTAATTACTGAACAACGCTACGCATATTAAATCCACAACAAGCAGCTATAATACGCTAAATCATACATGACTAAACAATTGCATCCAACAAATATCATATACTGGCGACATCTCAGATAATCCCTAATTTCCACATCAATCAAACACACTACTCCATCAACTACAATTCACGAAGAAAAAGAATCATTCTACTGCAGATTGGCAACTATGCAAATCCAATAAAATTAAAAACAGAAAAGAAAGCAGAGTACAAGTAGCTGCTGCACTACTCATAATCATAACACTAACCTTTTCCAACCGGCCGAACCAATCAATCTCCGATCAGCTCAGAGTCGATCTAAGAAGACGTTTAACGTAAAAACAGATTATACCATAGAGGCCCAAATTTTATTGTTCGTTTCCAAAAGCGGTAAACCAGTGTTCAAAACCCTAGAACTGCAACGGAATGCCGGAGTATATAGATGAAGGAGATAAGGAATTGAAAACTGCGGAAAACGAAAAAGTGATCGGAGCTGAGAGTCGAAAGCTCGAGGGTTGATTGCGAACGCGATCGGCGTGTGATTATCGGCGATGGATTTTGGAGAAGTAAATCTTTTGAACGGATTATATTCTGAATTGCACAGTTCAATTGGACCGTCATGATTCGGTTCAATAAATCAATCGAACTGAATGGTTTGGTTCAATTAGCCCGATCCGCTCGGTTCAATACAACAATCAAACCCCTTCGCCGTCGTCGTCTCACCAGGGTTTATCGTTTTATTCTTCCTCCCAATTTTCATCTCTTCCGAAATCCGCCATGGAAACTCTCTCCGAACTTCACCTCCGACCTCAGCCTCTCTCCTTCCTCCTCAGCCACCGACGTCCGTCGCTCACTGCTCCACCTTCCTCCATTACCTTCCGATCGTCCAAATCAACACCTCTTCGATCCATTAAAGCGTCTTCGTCATCAAACCAACACGTGAATTCATCTTTCGCCGAAGCTGTAAAACCTATCGCGTCGTCTATTCTCAAGTCCACCTGTGTCGCAATCGCAGCCGCTGCGCTAGTGATTGCGCGTTTCAACCACAGAGCATTACCTGCTGTTGCCGCTCCGATATCTCCTCTTGAGATGGAGAAGGAGTACGGGAGCGGAGTTACTGATGAGGCGAAGGAGAGGAACTTGGAGGAATATCTATCGGCTCACCCTGACGACGTAGAAGCCCTTAGATCGTTGATGGAGGTGAAGATTAAGAACCATAAGTTGAAGGAAGCTATTAGTGTCATTGACCGTTTGATTAAAGTTGAGCCGGAAGAGAACGAGTGGCCATTGCTCAAAGCTCATGTACATAGCTACAATGGAGAGTACCAACTTGCCAGGGAGCAATTTGAGGAGGTGCTAGCTAAGGATCCGCTTCGCGTGGAGGCGTACCATGGACTCGTGACGGTTGTTTCGCAGTCTCCGTCTACATCTAGTGCTGAGATTAAGAAGGTTTTTGACAGGATTGAGAAAGCTATGGAGGCTTGTAAGAAGGAGAGTAAGAAAGAGGACTTGCGAGATTTTAAGCTATTGGTTGCGCAGGTTAGAGTTACTGAGGGGAAGTATAGTGAGGCGTTGAAGGTTTATCAGGAGCTTGTGAAGGAAGAGCCGACTGATTTCAGGCCTTATTTGTGTATGGGGATTATATATACATTGCTGAAGAAGAGCGACGAAGCTGAAAAACAGTTTGAAAAGTATAAGAGGCTTGTGCCGAAGGAGCATCCTTATGCTCAGTATTTTAATGATAATATGATAGCGACAAAGGTGTTCTCTCAGAAGCTGGCTCGGCAAACAGCTTCTTCCAAGAGTTGATATAAAGATATTGCTGCTGTAAGTTCAGTTTCATTTTCTGTTTGGTTCACATTTAGTTAACTTAAATTTGGTTATTGCTAGTTTAAAGCACTTGTGGTTTACTCGAGTGGATTCTAGAATGAGCGTGTATGTGTTTGGTATCTTGGTGGTGTTTAGTAATCAAAAGTATTTTCTGCTTCATAAGAAGGCCCGTATATGTTATACTATCATTCAATCTAAGCAAAATTGTTTTTATTTGGTTTCCGTGCCAACCAAGGAACTTATATATCTTGATGTTAGGCAGAAGTTGTTATTATTCCATTTTGGTTACTATCTGTGCTGGGCTGGATGCATTGTTTTAGTTTTCAAGTAGTTGCCTGGTTCACAAATGCCAAAGCGTAGTATAAACGATGGAGCATTTATCTGGAACATTTTAGTGGAAGCAATTTGATTATTTCAGATTATCCACCCTCTTTTTCTGGAAAATGATATATATCACTGTTCAAGACATGCTGCATACCAAGTCATAGTACGGTAGTACCGTGGAGAAACAATCGTAAGGAGTTGTCAGTCATTGAGGTACTGTTACGAGGATTAGAATAATTAAGTTGTCTCAATTCATATGATTATCTTAAGCATATTTATTAACAGTATTCCGCTTAGTATAAAGGGTTAATTACCGGAAACCACCCGTAATATACGAGTTTTTCCAATAGCCACCCGTAAAATGTGATATTACCAATTACCACCCATTAAAATATTTTTTATCAATTA
>JAWWMW010097643.1:0-11193 GCA_035048345.1 Echeveria elegans
TATGGTTGTTTTAATCCCTAAATTATTCTAAGTTCACCTCCCGGTACTTCCCTAGATAATACTACGCATATGATGTTCAATTAAGTGTTGTCAATACTCAATTCACATCAAATTCGCATGGCTTCAAACACATACACACATACTGATTTTTACTCATGAAAAATACAATTCAACATGTTCAACGATTCACAAGCATTAGGGATTCATCAAATCCCCATCATCAAGTCACTACTCACTCATTTCGAGTGAGAAAACACACATATTTTGAAATGAAAATAAACTGAACATAAACTCAGGTTCAAAGTGATGTTTTCACTGATTTAAATACAATATAAAGATGAGTTTTAGAGTACCAACGAGTTACACGAAGTTCTGATATTGTTTCCCCCTTGAAAATGGCATGAAATGGCCTAAAATTGGCCGGAAATGTTGCTGAACGTGTGGCGATGGTGGCTGCTCCAAAACTCCGAAAAAGCTCCCTGAAAACCCTAGTGGAAGTGTTCCAATTTATAGCCCAGGGGTCGAGCTCCATCCAAAGGTCTCATTTCCCATTTGATTTTGTGTTAGAAAATCGAAGAGTCACAAATGACTGGCTGCTCGATCGAGCAGAGACTCCACTCGATCGAGTGATCCTTTTATTTTGAATTTTTCCTTTTTTTCGGTTGACCTCACTCGATCGTGCAAGTTGGTCACTCGATCGAGCAAGAACACTTAGCCAATTTCCTGCTCTCTTATGCTCGGTCAATTCGGTCAATGCCATGTACTGAACTTTGGCATCGATTCTGACCGCGTTAACGTCTAAATCAATCCTTGGTGTCAACATAAGAGTTGTAGATCTTCAAATAAGCTTTCCATTGCATCTTGCTTCATCTCAATCGGACATCGGATGTCTTCTGTGGAAGCTCCCAAAGTAGTGACTGTCAAATAGAGTTAAAATCTTTTGCTTTTCCCATGAATCGATTCCTTTTTTGTCATATTTCGTTCCAAGCTCTTCCAAGTCACATGAATCGCGTTTTAGACCTGAATCATCATAAAGAGTATCAAGAACGATATATTTTACCATTAAATCAGAGAGAAAATGAGCGAAATAGTATGGAAATATTAGACATACTTTTCACTCATCAGAATGCCTAACTTTGGATCCAAGTAGTTGTGGACTATCGGAAAAGGCTTGTGTTCATGAAGATAATTCATTACCCTGGACTCAAAATGTAGCGGATAAGAAACTGACATATGTGAACAGATCAGTTCTTGTATATAAGAGAACTTCACCTGGCAATGTCAAGAGCATATCCCACCACAGTAGGAAGGTCAAACCGTGCTTTTCTGTCCAAAATACCATCCAACGTTCCTTAAGATTAACATCCGCTCCATGATGCAAAAGAAGCTCAAGAATATAAGCATGGCCTTCAGTAGCTGCAAGATGGAGAGCAGTCCTAATGTCATAGTCCTGGACGTCCGGCGAAGTGCCTTTCCTTAACATGAGATTTCGACCAACCCTGTTACCTCTGGATGCAAAACTCAAAAAAGTTTCAGTCTGTTGCATGTCTGACTTCTGCATTTTTACAACAAATTTTTTTTTGAAGCATGTTCGATATTAAAAGACTTGGTAGATCGGAGCAAGCCATCAGATTAAACATGGAACGTATGAGACAAATTAAAGAATAAACAGACGGTAATCTCTATGATATTTACAAGTTTTCATCTCAAGTGTTACATTTTATCTAAAAAAAACAAACAATCGGACGTGTTGATCCAAGAAAATTAAGAATAATACATTTATAATTACGCGCGATGGATAGCGGTTAGCTCTTTGTTTCCAAGAGTTCAAGTTCTATTGAGTGTATCCATGATTTGAGTTTGGAGATATATGATCCAGAATATTTTAAAAAAAACAAAATTATTACATCTCTTTGTAAACTCAAAATGTCAATAATTAGGAACATTTCTCATTTCTATTTTATTCATAAATAAGGGAGAAATGACAATATTACTGATTTAATCTGCTATATTTATAAAAGATTAGAATTAGATTAGGAAAATGATGTATAATTTATAATTTTACCCATCTCTCCACCATTTAATATTTTTAATTAAATCAAATAGATATACAAAAAAAATTCAACGATTATTTTACATTATATACGAAAAATGACGTCTTTTTATATAAATGAAGATGGTGATTAAAATAGTTGACAGATCTACCCTTGGCTTCTACCACTATTTTACATTAGGGTATTTCAATTTGGGAATCGAGAAATTGGTTTTGGAATTGTCCTAATTCGCTTCATTCATTCGAGACTGGAGGTGATGATGATATCAACTTTCGTCTTTTTTTATCTGTTTGGTTTGTGATTTGTGTTGGAAAATCTGAGTTTTTGTTTTGTATTGTATTGTATTGTTTTCTTCGGTAGATGGTGAAAGTTGATTTGGTTTAAGAGTAAAAATTCGGTGTTTTTGATGGTCGGAACTCAGATTCGTTTAACCTAGTAGTAGGTGTTGGTCTTCCTTCATCACCCAGTTCTCCGCATAATTTCTAGTTTTATAAAAGATGAGTTTTTAGGGTTTTTCTGTGTTGGATCATGTGTTGGTCTCTGTGAAAGTGAATATGTGATTCATAAAGAGTTTATGTTGGAGTGAAGGGGCTATTGAAAATGGTTGCTATTGTTGGGTTCCCATTTTGAGTTGTGGGGTTTCCATATAGATGAGTCTTTTAGACTTTTCCCGTCTGAATGGAAGAAATGATGAACTAAATATGGAGTATGATTTTGTTTATATAGGTTATTATTTTTTGTGGTGATGATGGCAACTGAGTCCAAAGCGCAGCAGCATTGGCGATCTGTTACCGATATTCAACAAGCTTATGCTTCTTCTAAATTCAGAAGATGGGGTAGGAAATACCCATTTGTCAGATACGGTCTTCCCATGATCTCCCTCACTGTTTTTGGGGCGCTGGGCTTAGGTCATATGCTTCAGGGAAGGTTGGTTCTGTTTCGTTTTCTCTCGATTGACTTTCTTGGAATTTATGTATTGATAAGGTTGGCTTTTCTATTCACCGCCTTATTCAAAGACATGATTGGTGTAGCTCAGTAAGGATATTGCAAAAGTGAAAGATGATCGAGAGTGGGAAATCATTGAGGCAAAGAAAGAACTCTCCAGAACTGGTCCTCTAAATGCATATAATCCAAAGAAGATCTCATTGGAAGATGAACTTAAGGTATTTCCGTATCCCAGTTGTTTTACTGGAATGTTTGATGCACTTTATATAATCCCCTCCTTGTTTACAGGCATTGCAAGCTAAGGTTGACATAAACAACTATGAATTCAAGAAGATCCCTCGACCAAAGGAAAGCACTTAATTTCAGTCAGAAGGCAGCATGGGCCCTTTCTGAATCCGACTTGTAAGCCAAGCAGATCAACCTCTATATAATACTGTATTCCGAAAACATCTTACATTTTTGTAAGAGATAGGTGAAGACTGCTATGTTGGTTGTTCTTTTGTAGAACGTATAAGTATTAAGGTTGTCAATGCAGTTTTTAACTGCTTCATTTCTCAAAGCATTTCAAATATTGTTTTACATCACTTCTCTGCAAAGGAAGACAAGACGAAGAGAAATAACAAATTGATGAAGAACTCAGGACGCAAAGGAATCTAAAATATGAGGTTATGCCTCTTTCACTATATTCCAAGTAAAATACTAAAATAGACATGGTTCACGCCCAGGCTTCTAGCAGTTTTGTTTGTAATAAAGATAATATATACAATTCACGTCGTTGGCTAACTTAAACTTTATGATACTTGTATTTCTGTGCAAGATTAAATCTCGTGACTTTCGCATTGAAACCATTTTGCGTCAGAATCCTCACAGCTTCTACCCCTTCCTGCAATGCATCATCAATCTGCAAGCATGCTAAAATTAATTAGAAGCGCACCAACCATAAAATGACATATCATTTGGACTATACACTTGCCTGTTTTCGCTCTACTGAGCTGAACTTTTGAAGAAGAAAAGCCTTCATATCCATAGTGCCTGGGGGCTCTCCAATACCTGTAGACATAAGAATGCCATGCTTTAGTGAAAGACAGATAACTGTCCAGAATTGTATGTACACAGTATGATGATTCTTGACTTGCAGTTTCTGATTATATATATTGATCAAAAAGATTCACGTTGGCGTCACCAGCACACTTCGGTTATTATTTTATTACCTATGTTAGGAAACACCAGGTGACAAACTTGATTTTCAAACTCATAACCAGCTATTTATAGTGAACTAAGAAAGATTTGAGTAGATATATTGACTGATCTAATATCAAAATTCTTGAATCTAACCTATACATAGACGAGGAAATTCACGACGATTGTCTAAATGAGCAATCACATTCTTCACTCTGCAAAATAAACCGTCAATGTAAACAAAGGATAGGAAGTCACATATTGTCTGATACTTTTCTGCAGCAAGAAGCTAGGCAACAAAAAAATTACATTTACAAGCAGAAAAGTTGTTAGCGGTTTCAATATAAAATGATCATAGAGTACGTAACACGAAATAAGAAGAATTCGGCAAACATTATTTACATCAAGTATATCCAGAGGCATGATCACAGATACGTGATGCAAAACAAGAAGAACTGTACTTTAAAATATAGAATGATTACAATGACTAGTAAGTCAGGAGTAAAGTACATAATCAAAGTTTCTACATTTGTCTTAATCCTACATAACACAAACATGAGCATACCCGTTATGGTGACCTTGCCCTCCTTTTGGTTGCAGTTTTAGGATACCATTTGCTAAGCTCATTTCATCATAAACCTAAAATACAAAGGTCATGAGTTAAAACTGTATCAAAGATTTAGCTTATACTACAACCGTCAAGTTTGACCAAAATACCATGAAGTAAAAAATCATTGATGTACAAGTACAATCACTTGCCAGTAAAATATGTCGCAGCGGTATTTGATAATATGCAGCAAGTGGTCCAACCTTGACAAAACAGATAATTGAATAGCATGAGGAATACAAGCGGTAGCAGATAACAATAAAAACCATCTAGCTCACAGTGGCATCGTTGATCTTCGAAAAAGATGTTCATTATTTAAGGATCTATGAATCCATATCAGAGTAGTCAGAAGCTTTAAGGAACTTTTAGCATCAAAATTACACAATAATGTATTGACTACTATACACAGCCTGAACAGCTACTCAGGGCAAAAAAAACCCTTGCAGGCTTGAGCTGCGAGGAGCTGGAAGCATAAACCATAAAGAAATGTCATTTCATCCCAACTGATGGAATAGAATCCTAAAATCACTAAGCTACAGAAGAAGAAAAAACAAACCACGCAATGATTACTATTAATAAAATCCCAAATACTCTTTCAAATAAAGGAAAGTATACCGATTCACCACTGTAATTCATGTATGCTTGCGATTTCACCAACAGAATCGGTACTTCCCCAATGCATCCTACCACAAGAACCGCATCTCACTCAACCTTTACCACAAAAGCATGTATAACTGAAGTTAGTGAGAGCAGTACCCATTCCTAGTAAAGCCTTAGACTGAATCGTATTCATTGAAATCCTTTCTTCCTCCGCAATCTTGTCAATCATCTCAAATCCGACCTGACACAAAAATTCAAACTTAAACACATACACATACACATACACATACAAACAAACATACATACATAGAAATAAACTGTCCTGAAGAAAGGAACGGAAACTTACGTTATGACGTGTACCGTGATACTTGTTTCCAGGATTACCTAATCCAGCAATCAGCCAAGGAGTGTACTCAACTTTGGATTCACTTGGTTGCTGCTGCTGTTGTAGAGGAGAAGAAGCACACATCCGAATGCGGAAAGTTCTGAAATTGACGGTGCGAGTAGTTACGCCGGCGAGTAGAGGTGGATAATGCGGCGGAGTCCATGACGTTGAGGCGGCGCACAACATCGACAATCTGCGACAACCGGATGAGATTTTCTTGAGCTTCGGTTCAATCAGTCGGAGTGAAACGACGTTGAAATTGTGAACTCATAGAATGGAACGACATGGAGTTGTTCAAGAAACGCTGAATCCAAATTCCGAAAAGTATCGGATTTTTTTATTTTATTGTTTTCCTCTGTCTATATTTATATTACAGGTACAAGTTCTTATGGGAATTAGATGCCGTTTGGTTGCGAGAAAAAAGAGAGAAAAGAAAATTTTAAGCGAAAATTAAATATGTGTATGATTGTAGGAAAAAAAATAGACAAAAATGAAATTCAATTTTTCTTACAACTTTCTCATAAAAAAATCATTTTTCTTTAAATTTTCTTTTTCTTCACTTTTTTCCGCAACCAAACGCAGCCTTAAAAAAATTACTAAATCGTTACAGAAAAGTACCAATGCGACAATTTGGACTTTGGAGAATCAACAAGTACAAGGAAATTCAAAACCACTGATTTTGTCACACTCGGTAAGAACTAGAAGTGGTATGAAGTTCATTTGATAGGCCTGATGGTTTGGTAGAATTGGCTAGTCTTCCAGTATTTGCCTTCCATGTTCGCATAAAAGCTCGGCTCTTTTGGGATTGTCAGTGGTCTGTTAGATCTGAGTACAAGTGCCCCGAAGAAGAAGAAAAAAGAGCATGTGAATGAATAAGATTTCCGAAAATAATTGATTGTACTCAATTTATATACCTCTGTGGGAAGAATGGCCTGTCGAACAATGGCATGAGTTGAGCTTTGGGAACCATTTCTTTCCTCAGCATCTTAATCTCCTTTTCTTCCATCATCTACTTGTCCATGAAGACTATATCAGTTTACGTCCGCATTACAGTTTCAATTGGGATTTTTAAAACATTTTCAGAAGCTTTTTTCCTTTCGTTTTTGTTGCAGTGCTGAATTTTTTAACTTATGGCACGCTAAACAAGTACCTTTTGTTGTCTCTCCTCTTCTCTCTTCTTCTGTTGAAGGTTATACAGTTTGGTTGCTACCTGAGAGAGTACGAAACAAAGTGCTTTTTATGCTCAAAAAAAAAGAAATATCAGTTCAGGCTTGTGTATGTCTGTGGCCTATCAACTATGCGTAATTGGAGTGTATGTACTTGATTTAGCTAGCAATAGATATGTTGTATGAATAGTCTTGTACTACATGTATCCACCCATCGGAAAAAAAAAAACTATGCGTAATGCAGAAAAATAATGTGTAACCCCCCCACTTACTGAGTAGTTGAACATTGCGCGTTTGAGAGCCCTGTCTTGCGTGTGAAGCTTGATATCTACAGGTTTAGTGTATTCCTTTGTCGGAGACTTTTGAGAATCAGCTGTCTGTATATTTGTTCCAACGACAGTATGACTCAGTTATAAACAACTACTTGCTGCATTCAAACTACAGACATTGTGAAATCTGAGTACTCACCGGTTCCCTGGCAACGGCCAGTCTCCATTCACCCGAGGTTCGACTGTAACTGTTCTTCATGAACTCCTTTGCGACGATACATAGGAATTAGGATCACCAATAAATCAGAACTTGAAAATAACATACAATAGAAGATAATATAGAACTGAAAAAGGGAAACTGTTAAGATAATTATTGGGCAGTTATACCTTTTGGGGGCTCTTGGCTTGTAGGTTATTCATAATGATGATGTTTTACGAATAAATTATGAGCTGATGACCTTGCTGCACTCACTTGTAGTGATGTGCCATTTATATACTTTAAGAAAGTGTCTGGTAGTTTTAGTAATCCAATTCTGTTGATACATCACCTGTTTCAGTTTCCCGTCTCTGCACCAAACTTTCTGATCAGATCTCCTTCTCGCAGCACTGTTTGATCTTCATGCAGTCTTTCAAGAAAATTTCCGTTTGCTGAAAAGTGGCACGAAAAGGAAAAGAATTATCATCAGTAAAAGAACATACTTCATTTTTGTATTAAACTGTCTCTTCAGGTTGTTAAGGTCTGAAAGAAACTGAGTAAGGTATCTTCATCAAAGTTAGGCACTAAGTGATGTTTGAACTAACCTTTATCTTTGAGTATATCTTACAAAATCCGGCATCTAACTGAAGATGGGCATGCACCAGTAACAAACATGATTAAGATAGCACCCTAGTGGAGACGACAACATTCACATGATAAGTGAATCGCAAATGGAGACCATGAATCTTCCTAGCTAGAAGACGCAACAAGGTGGCCAAAAAGTGGGATTTTCACATCCAAATAAACTGTAACTGCCTACAAATTTTGTGTATCTTGATCACATTACGAACTAAGTAAGCTTCATAAATTTCCCATCTAGCCCAAAGACTTTTCTGTTAACTAAGCTCGGGTGGCTGCCAGGGTTCGCCAAGAGAAATCTGCTTACGAATATGAAGAACTCATGCCGGCAGTTGTGCAACTTTCTCGTTACAGAAGAATCCTGAATTGTGTTGATCTAAAATTCGTCTGACCTGCGCAATGCAAAAATAGTTTCAGGGTCACGTCATAACACATGACGAGAGTACAAGTAACAGCTTCAGGAGACATAGCTATCCTGATTGGGACTTGAGCTTTGGAGGATACACAGTATCAAATACTATTCTAGCAAACAGACGCCGGACTTCGTTCAGACTCCCAGGAGCTGAGGAGTCATTGTCGGTCCTGCTCCCTCGTCTGGATACACCTCGTTATGCTCTTGACACGCACTCAAAAATCTTATGCAGCCTCATCTCCAAAGCAAATGATATGAAAACCTAAGACTCCGTTTGTTGTGGGAAAAAAGTGAGGAAAAGAAAATTTAAAGAAAAACGATTTTTTCATGAAAAAATTGTAAGTAAAATTTAATCTGAATTTGCCTATTTTTTGCATTTTTTCCCTTACAACCGAACACATAATTTCATTTCCAGTCAAAATTTTCATTTCCTCTTCTTTTTCCTAGCGAGCAAACGGAGCCAAAAAGAATATAAAAAAACACAAATTAGTCCCTCCAGTCTATCCCATTAATCAACTAAATCTGAAATCAGCTGCCAAGAACGATGACTGAACTCTATAAAGGGTATGTTTCTTGAAAATATAAACAACATTAGAATCTACTTAAAACAAGAAAGCGAACCAGATCACGGAATGGTGCTTGTGGATTTTTAGTTAGACATTGCATGGGTGACAAAAGATTCATCGGCCATCTTAGATAATGCATCTTCAACTGATGCTCGAAGATCTACAATTTCTTCAAACAGGGAGCTGCTTGTGTGCGAGATCCCAGGTTGAAGGATTTCACTAAAGGTAGAATTATGTGGTTGTGAGATTCTCTTAGCAATGTTCACAGCTTCTGCCAACGATCCACCACTATGAACAGAAAGATTGAATGCTGCAATTAATCACTGGGTCGCGTGGCTTGTCAACAAGAGCCTGATGAAATGCTAAGTGACCAAACCTGATATTGCAGTATTTTGGTAATTACTAGTGATGAAAATACTGCAATTTCAGGTTTGGTCACTTAGCATTTCATCAGACAACAGGTTTTGTGGATGTATCAACTACGGAATTTCATTGGATGTGTTACACCAAAATTATTACAGCGGATGTATCAACTACGGAATCTAAAATCTTAAATTTTAGTAATTTCCATTTCTTTCCCAGAAACTGCTGGACAGCATTTATCATCAACTTTGGGAAAAAACACTTTTGAGTTCAGAGATGTTAAAACTGGTCGTGTAGGCTTTCAAAAGAAATTTAAATCGCATAAGAAACAAGATTAGTTAGAATGTGACTAAGCTCTTCATGGACGATTGTGGTGCACAAGATACTGTTAATTCTCAGAGATACTGTTGAATTTTACAAAGATACTGTTAAAGTTCCAGGTACATTAGTCGATTGACATGTGCTATAATAGAGATTATGTATCAGTGGCATATCAAGAAATTTTTCTTGTTGGGCGCAATACAAAAATTCTCGAAGAAAATAGTACACAGTTGCTCAAAGTGGTCTTCATAATATTAATAGAAGAAAAGTGTATCTTCACAGTTTTACCGTCGAAATTAACTTCGAGAGATACTGTGCCAAAAAATTTGCAACATGTCTACTATACATCATTATAGTTCAATTGGAGTGCCTTTTGAGCTACAATTCTCTAATTTTATATCAAATTTAAATTTTGAATCGAAGACATCCAAAAATTAAAAAAAAATCCTCGTACCGAATCCGTTTCCCCGGTAAACAGGGTTATAAAACTATTTACAATCAACAGTAAAATGTTAGTTAAAAATAATAATAAAGTAATCAAAATAAAACAAACGGTAAATTTGAAAAATATTTAATAATCACGATCACGAGGTCGCCGATTGAACCGATTGTGGAAGCGTTGTTCGTTGACCAACAAGTCAAAGCTGACTCACACGCACACCGGTTGAATCTCCAGGCTTATTACAGTTTTGAACAACTCGGTTTGTAACGATCAATCGTGAAGATGCGAGGCGGTAATCGATCTGGAAGAGCATCAAACGAGTCCGGATTAACCAAGGCTGTTAACGCCGTGTTTGCGTTTGTGCGTTTTGCGGAATTCGAGATCCTTTTCGTCCTGTTTTTCCTCGTCGCCTTTCTTGTTTTCAAGGATCTGGTTAGTTCTTCATCATCACCTTCCTTGTCATATATGTCAAATTGTCTTAGTATTGCTGTATGCTGGTGATGAATTGAAAATTAGGGTTTGGTTTGTGGATGTGTTAAATTTAAGCCTTGAGATTAGGAGTTCAACAGACAACAGGTTTTGTCCAATATGCTTCATTTTTTTATGCATACATCTATAACCTGTTGTGTTGATCTCATCGGCAAATGTTAATGAGTATTTCTTGGTGATTGTATTAGGAAGTGTTTTTACTCATGCATTTCTTGGTGAACCTGAAATGGCAGTTGTTTCTCTTTGGTGAGTGATTTGTCCAAGTAATAGGGTGATGACTGACCTCAAAGTTTAACTATACGTTAACTGTATTTGACATCACAATGTTCTTTATATGGTTTGAGTTGCCTGCTGTGACTTAAGGAACTTTGTGTATTGCTTTTTTTCTTCTTCTGGATTTCGGCACTGTACTGCTTAGTAATTAAAACGCCATAAATAATGATGAATATAGCTCCAATGTCTTTTGCTATGGATGGCTGTTTAAAGCTTGTTCTTTTCATGACTTAGAAAAGTGAGGTTGCTAATTTATAAATTCATTTGACATGTTCTGTGAGTTTGGT
>JAWWMW010097653.1:0-11191 GCA_035048345.1 Echeveria elegans
CGAGATTTCGTCGAGGGCAACATCGCGCAGAGGCCAACAAGGCCTACGTCACGTACGGAATGCGCTAATAACAACGTCGCTGGCCGGGGCTACTTTGAAATGGGAACTTCGGAGGGGTCATGCGACGGGTTGCCCGAGATTTCATCAAGGGACGGTCTCGGGCAACGTCGCGCATAGGCCAACAAGGCCTACGTAGGGGTGACCGATGGGGGAACCATGCCGGGTCACGGACGGAATGCAGTAATAACAATGTCGCTGGCCGGGGCTACTTCGAAATGGGAATTTCGGAGTGGCCATGCGATGGGTTTCCTGAGATTTCATCGAGTGATGGTCCGCCACTTTGGAAAGTGTGCCGGATGATTGCTGGTCAAGGTCCGTCACTGTAAGTACCGACTCGGAATAGCTTCGGAAGTCATTTCGATGCGTGCCTGGTTTGCCAAAGCGTCGACTCTGTGCAGTGCAAAAATCTGACCCGCTGACCGGGTGAGCTGGACACCTCGGTGAGTCTCGGGCAACATCGCGCAGAGGCCAAGAAGGACTACGTAGGGGTGACTGATGGGGGAACCATGCCGGGTCACGGACGGAATGCGCTAATAACAACGTCGCTGGCCGGAGCTACTTCGAAATGGGAACTTCAGAGAGGTCATGCGACGGGTTGCCCGAGATTTCATCGAGGGACGGTCTCGGGCAACGTAGCACAGAGGCCAACAAGGCCTACGTAGGGGTGACCGATGGGGGAACCATGCCGGGTCAATGACGAAATGCGCTAATAACAATGTCGCTGGTCGGGGCTACTTTGAAATGGGACTTCGGAGGGGCCATGTGACGGGTTGCCTGAGATTTCGTTGAGGGACGGTCCACCACTTTGGGAAGTGGGCCGAATGATTGCAGGTCATGGTCCGTCGATGTAAGTACCGACTGGGAATAGCTTCGGAAGTCATTTCGATGCGTGCCTGGTTTGCGAAATCGTCGACTCCGTGCAATGCAAAAATCCAACCCGCCGATCGGGTGAGCTGGACACCTCGGCGAGTCTCGGGCAACATCACGTAGAGGCCAACAAGGCCTACGTAGGGGTGACCGATGGGGGAACCATGCCGGGTCACGGACGGAATGCGTTAATAATTAAGTTGCTGGTCGGGGGTACTTTGAAATGGAAACTTCGGAGGGGCCATGCGACGGGTTGCCCGAGATTTTGTCGAGGGACGGTCCGCCACTTTGGGAAGTGGGCCGGATGATTGCTGGTCATGGTCCGTGGCTGTTAGTACCGACTGGGAATAGCTTTGGAAGTCATTTCGATGCGTGCCTGGTTTGCGAAAGCGTTGACTTCGTGCAGTGCGAAAATCTAACCCGCCGACCGGGTGAGCTGGACAACTCGGGGGGTCTCGGACAACGTCGCGCAGAGGCCAACAAGGCCTACGTAGGGGTGACCGATGGGGGAACCATTCCGGGTCACGGACGGAATGCGCTAATAACAACGTCGATGGCCGGGCTACTTTGAAATGGGAACTTCGGAGGGGCCATGCGACAGGTTGCCCGAGATTTCGTCGAGGGACGGTCCGCCACTTTGGGAAGTGGGCCGGATGATTGCTGGTCATGGTCCGTGGCTGTAAGTACCGACTGGGAATAGCTTCGGAAGTCATTTCGATGCGTGCCTGGTTTGCGAAAGCGTCGAGTCCGTGCAGTGCAAAAATCTAACCCGCCGACCGGGTGAGCTGGACACCTCGGCGGGTCTCAGGCAACGTTGCGCAGAGGCCAACAAGGCCTACGTAGGGGTGACCGATGGGGGCACCATGCCGGGTCACAGACGAAATGCGCTAATAACACTGTCGCTGGCCGGGGCTACTTCAAAATGAGAACTTCAGAGGGGCCATGCGACGGGTTGCCTGAGATTTCGTCGAGGGACGGTCTGCCACTTTGGGAAGTGGGCTGGATGATTTCTGGTCATGGTCCTTCGATGTAAGTACGGACTGGGAATAGCTTCGGAAGTCATTTCGATGTGTGTCTGGTATGCGAAAGCGTCGACTCCGTGCAGTGCGAAAATCCGACCCGCCGAACGGGCAAGCTGGACACCTCGGTGGGTCTCGGGCACTTAGTTCGTGAGTTCACGTACGACGGCCTTTTAGCCATTATTTCGTTTGATTTGATTTCAAGTTGTCCCGTGTGTAAAAAATTGTCAAATCGACGGCATTATGGTTAGATCGACGCGTTGGCGTGTGAGTGGCAAATTTAATGTCTTTGTTGGCTGGCTCCCTGCTTGCGCAGTGAACGGTTGCCGCATACATATTTTTCAGTCGGATCAGTGACGTGTTGTTGGATTTTTGTGCTGCCAACCCAAATGATGGAATTCTTATGACCAAGTTGCGTTAGCTTTGCCGAGTGCCCCTTGAGGTGGTAGGCGGACGGTTATGCTGCCCCTTTTTTCGGCCATGCTCTTCTCTTTTCGGGAACTGTTACTTGTTGCCTCGGATGCGGAGCACGAAGCGAGCATGATGCTTGTCATCTCCTTCACCAACCTCCGCCTCCCTCTATCGCTCCGTCCGTCCTCCGCCTCGTCCTCCGCCTCCCCCATCTCAGGCTACGTATGCTCAAACAAACACCTACTTCTTATTTCATGAATTTATTGTTCTTCAAATTTATTTTACTGAAATTACATGTTTTGTGGAAGATTTGGATAAATTTGCTTCTCATGTTATTCCTAGTGACTGTGCGGAACATCATTCAACATTGTCACTATTTATCTCCCAGCAATTGCTGTGTTTGTATTTTGTTCCTTTTGTGGGACATTTTATAAAAATACATATTTTGTGTAATTTATGTTTTTCAAATGAGTTTTGTGTTTAAACAACAAATTTTTTGTACAGAATACAGATGGATAATGCTGATAATGTTGAATATAAAGTTACGGTAACAAGTGAACAATCAACTCAAAGTTTGAGAAAAAGAACAAAAAGATCTCGTTGTTGGCAATCGTTTGTAGAAGTGCTGATAGGTGTTGATGGAAAAACATATGCAAGGTGCACTAAATGTGGCAAAGAGTTTTTGTATAGCGCTACTTCAGGAACTACAAATATTGTTAATCACCATGATACTTGTACATTTTCAGCGATTTCACAACACTATTTATGCGTTCATCGACGTTTATGTATGAGGAATTTTGTAAAATGATTATTGAAGCCATTGTAAAGCATGATTTTCCATTCAGCTTCGTGGAATATGAGAGAATACGGGCTACTCTTGAGTATGCGTCTCCATAGCTTCGTTTGCCTTGCAGAAACACAGTTAAGAATTATGTTACTATGATGTAGGAATATGAGAAGTTAAAAGTGCAAGACCTTTTAAGCAAGTGAAAAGGACGTATTTGCTTGACTTCTGATCTTTGGACTTCTAACACGACGGAAGCGTATTTGGCACTCACTGCGCACTTTTCTTGATACCGAATGGACTTTACACAAGAAAATGCTTAACTTTTGTCACAGGCCTTCACCTCACACTGGAAAATGTTTTAGTTGAGAAAATCAATTCCCTAATATGTGATTGGGGAATTTATAAGAACCTTTTTTCATCACTTTGGACAATAGTTCTGCTAATGATTCTTTTGTAGAGAAGTTAAAGAAACAACTGAGCTTCAGAGAAGTTCTTTATTGGATGGACAATTCTTTCACGTGAGGTGTTGCGCGCATATTCTGACGTTATAATTTATAATGGGTTAAGAGTAATTGATGACTCTGTGGTGAAAGTTCGAGAGTGTGTAAGTATATCAAGGGGTCGATGTCAAGAAAATACAAATTCTTACAGTGTGTCGAGCAAATAGGATTGGCGAGGGACAGGAGAGCATTAAGACAAGATGTTCCTACTAGGTGGAACTCCACATATCTTATGCTTGACAGTGCAATTTACTATTGTCAGGGTCTTGGACAACTTGTTTTAGCTGACACAGACTTTTAGACTTGCTCTACCTATGAAGAGTGGGATCGGATGGTAACGATATGCAAATTTCTTAAAGAGTTTTATGAGATGACATGTCTATTGTCTGGAAGTAAGTACACCACTTCAAACTTGTTTTTTTCCTACAGTGTTTAAGATTCAATATTCGATCGAGCAAGCTAAGGCGCATACAGATGAGTTTATGAGGTAAATGGGTAATATGATGGGTGCCAAATTTGACAAGTATTGGTTAGATTATAGCTTGATTCTTGGTATCGCCGTAGTGATGGATCCACGTATGAAGATGTATTTTGTAGAGTGGGCTTATAATAAATTATATGGTGATAATTCCACTAGTCTCTTGAAGTTTAAGGAAACTTTATTGTCTTTATTTCAAGTGTATGTGGATAAACAGTCTAAAGAAATCGGCTCAATGGTTCCACTGAAGGAGGGTTGTTCATATTCTCAAAATGATGATTTACTATTTGAGGTACAAATTAATACTTTTGCTTTGTTAAAAATGTACTAAAGGTTGTGGTTTTAATTGTTTTTTGAATTTTTTGTGTAGGATTTTGATGCTTCATATAAGCCGGGTGCTACTTAAAGTAAGAAAAATGAACTAAGCACTTAGTTGGAGCATGAAAAAATGTATAGAAAGATAAAGATTGACGTGCTAAGTTGGTGGAAGAATCAACAGTTTAGATATCCCATTCTTTCTCGGTTGGCTGGTGATATATTGATGATACTAAACGCGTGTCGTCGTACGCGTTAAATTTGAATTTATAGTGTACCTACAAAACACTTAGACAGTGATAAGCAGGGTCGAACCCACAGGAGAGCTAACGATTTGAATTCGTATGAAATAACAATTAAACTAAAGTTAAGTCCTAAAAGGGGTTTTGGAAAAGTCTTGTTTTGAAGTAAATAACGAGGGTTTCAATTCAGAGAAAAAATCAGTCTAGGGAATTGTTCATTCAACTAGTAATCATCGACCACAATATATATCATGCAGTATTAAATTAAAACAACTATTCCCGCCAAAGATATAACATATGTACACTCACCAAAGTAATACACTACCTGTTCTAATTAGATAATCTCGCCAAAGACTTACCTAATTTTCTGAGTTCAATCTACCATTAACTGCCAAGTTATCAAGCAGATATAACAGTTATTATCCTAACCAATCGCAATA
Organism: Echeveria elegans; assembly: GCA_035048345.1. Classification (NCBI taxonomy): domain Eukaryota; kingdom Viridiplantae; phylum Streptophyta; class Magnoliopsida; order Saxifragales; family Crassulaceae; genus Echeveria; species Echeveria elegans. The sequence goes on from JAWWMW010097653.1 coordinate 5,120, forward strand.
CATCCACCGCCAAGCTTCTTTATCACGATAAATTATTCTAATATCATGCAATAATATCAATTAAGTTTCACCGCCAAGTTACGCTGAACAGATAAATAAAGCACGTAATAAAACACAAGAACAGAAACAATTCAACACGCATATAAATTAAGCGCAAGTCTCATACTATTTTGTTGCAATCACAACCCCCAAGCTGAACATAAATTTAGCTACTCAAAGACATTGTATTGAAAAAGAAAAATTAAATTGATGAGAATTCTGGAATAACAACAGAGTTATGAACTAATAAAGCTAGAAGATCTTTGTTGGCCGCCTCTTTGTCGCTCTGAATCTCTGGCTTCTAAATAATGAATTATCCTCCTTTAGGGTTTGGCTTGTATCTTTATTTATACTGATAAAATCTCGAGTTATAGAAACAAGCCACTCCTTCCAAAAATCAGAAAATTCGCCTCTATCATCATGCTGACGTCGCCTAATACGGCACACAGAGTCTTCATGAATTATGATATGTGGACTCCAAAGGAATTACGGGAAATTACAGGCATGTCCGCGTAGTGAAATACAAACGATGCCGCGTGCTTCACTGTTTGTAGCTCTTGACCAGCTTCTTCTCCTCTCGCTCATTTAGCCTTCTGATCAGCTCGAGCAACTCCATAAAAGCTCCATTAACTCTGTTTTGCTCCAATGTGGTCTTAATACATCTACAAAACAAAACCATTCGAAAACGTAATGGTTCGTCATGAAAATGTACTTAATTTACGGGAACAACTGATCAGATGGATCGTATAAATACGCTCCATCAAACCACCCCACACTTATCCTTGTTCGCCCCGAACAATTATAAGACTAAGACGGACACTTACTCTTACTGATCATGCCAGCATTATGCTCGTATAACTCAAGACATTTTCTCCAATCAATCTCTCAATGTACACGCAAAATCAGTATCGAACAACGCTCAACAAATAAACCAACTGATACATGTTACCACCTAAGCCGAAATGGGTTTTGAATGGATGACTAGGAGATAGTTATGTGTAGACTACCGACTACATTCGTTAGCTAAGATTTACACGCACACTTCCACACTAAATTTGCTTTCTCTGACCGTCATATATCCGAGTTATGAAGACTTGTTTTCCTGAGATTCTTGGAATCAAACTTTCTTGTAGGACAGCTTAAGTAAACTCTCTTGTTTTGTCTCATCCGAGGAATTGACTCCACTTGATTGTTCTTTTTATTTGTTGCTCTTCACTTGGCATATTTAATACTGTCACTAATTTCCTTGTGAATTGCTTGCCCTTTTTTTGAATTTTGTTTTCAAGAACTGCTCCAGTCACAACCTCTGAATACCAGCTATGGAACGCTCCCCGCTCTCTCCCTTTCATTCGTCAATGAGTCAGGTTTGGCATTTTCATTCGCTCACCCTTTCCCGCGTCCTTGAATTGGAAGAAGATAGTCTGTTTTCCCGTCTCACCTCTTTTTGCGATGAAGCTTTCAACTCTTCGAAATCTCTTTGATCTCATCCACATAACTGAAAGCACCAACCTCCACAAATTCAGTGTTTATGCGTACGTGATCATCTGAACCTTCAAATGAATGTCATGTCCCTCTAGAATAATTTTTATCAACTCCACATCCTGTGATATCTCAGTTTAATAGAAACACATAACATTGATTCATTCATATCACATTGTCCAAAACATTATACACGCGCACACATCAGAACATCATTGAACAAAATATCTTTCATTACACAACATTGTTCATGTATCATCCATAACTCATCACTCTGACTCGACTAACTCTCCCACCCCCCACACTTTTGAACATCATCATGTCCCCAAGGTAAAATCCACAAGAGGAGATAATAACTTATGCAAATGTAATAAAATAAAACAGACACACACTAAATTAATGATAGAAGTGATAAGAATGACAGACTCCCCTAGTGTCTTCCTTGAGGTTGTCGAGGCTTCATATATTCTAGTGGGATCGGGTCACCCATGTTCCATCCTGGAGGTACTGGTGCTATGTCAAACTCCTTACCTGTAAGTATAAGTTGAGTTAAACACAGTATTTAGAAATTGTTGCACTAGCTACTCCTACACCGGGGCTGACTGATGTGATAGGCCTGGGCTATCTCGCTGTCGGGCTGATCGTCTAGAGGGAGGCTGATCTTCCTGGTTCTGCTCTTGCTCCTGCTCTGGATCATAGATCATCAGAGTCTGTCCTCACGTGTGTCAGCCTCTCCCTATCCCTGGGGGTCTTCGTACGGGTCTACGCTCAACTGGAGGCGGACGGAGAGCTACATTGTGGAAATAAATGCACTGATAGTCACCATTATGAGTCACTTGGATGTGCCGCCCTTGCCTAAACCAGATCCAATCGGCCCATTGACCTCGCAAAACATTGTGACCTGGGACTTCTGGATCGTGATGCAGCTGCCTGAGCAAATGTGTGATCATCCCTCCGTAGTTAATCGGGCTATTTGTCCTTAAGTTGACCAGATGATTGCAGAAATAATGACCCCAATGAATTACGTCCCCCTGGGCTAACATAATCAGCACCAACATTTCCAATTGTCCCACCTTATCAGAAATATTCCTAGCAAATAAGGTCTTACTCAATATCTGGTGCATATAGAACATGGCCGGGTCTGGAAAGTCCTTAGGGGAACTGTTTACTCCATTGTACCGAGTTGGGGCCAGAATACCCCGCAAGTTGTCCCATACAGTGTATCTCGTGTCGAATATAGTTCCGTCTACAGGCCATCCGAAGACTGCTCTCAACTGAGCCATAGTACAACGCCGAGGCACTCTTCTGTGCCGGTACTCCATCTCCTGACCCTCGGCACTCCCTAGATAGTTGAGCGTAGCCATGAACTCGGAGGTTTTCTCTAGATCAGCTTCACCAAATAATTCTAACAGACCATGCCACCCACTAGTAGTCAGCATCTCAGATGCCCTTTCTAAAATTCCACTGCGCGCCAATACCGATTGATCTACCCATATCGGACTATAATGAACACGGTTCAAGAATCCTTCAATTGCATGTTCAATCCATTCCTCTTCATTCATATGTGGTTAGGGTGCATGCCCTCGGCCTCGATTCATTTTTTTTCCTGAAGTTGGGAACCACACAGACTCTACAAGAATTACCCACGCGGACTCTGAAGCAATTTCCAAATATTCCAAGGGACCCCGCGTACGAAAATCACCAGCGGCCGCGTACCTCTTAGATTCGGAATCCGGCCAGCTTCTGGTCAGATCTTGGCCAAATCCCTATAATTCTCCACACAAAACAACACGACAACACCTATGATACCCAATTCAACCTTCAATTCACCAAAATCCACCATCCAATCTCCACAAATTCAAACAAATTTCGATTTTTCAAATCTATTCAAGATGCTGAACCACAACAATTACACTCACCTCGAATTACACTCAATTCACCGCGTGGTTCGGCTGTCGTTCAAGCTCCTACGTTTCCCATCTAATTTCATGTAGGGTTTTTAGATGATGGGTTATTTATTCATGTTTTGACCGACAGAACGACAGCGTTCTGCAACCTATGCGGAGTCCACCAGAATTAATGACGCGCACCTTACTGGCATTTCTTCTAATGCAGTAGATTTCGCGTAATGCAACTATAACGCGGCTGCGTACTCGTCGAAAACTTACGCGGTGTCTGAACATGTTAACCTTACGCGAACATAACGAGTATTTCCATAATTTTTGAATAGTCCACGTGCTAGAATTCTAATGGTGCTGCGTGAGCCTCAGAAAGATACGTGGTGTTCTGTCGAATTAACTACGTGGATATTACAGGAATGTCCATTAATCCAGTGGAGTCCGCGTACTGAAAATATAACGCTGCCGCGTGTGCCTCTGTTTAAGCGCTCTTTCAACTCCTGATAATTCACTCAAAATAGCATAATAGTACGTACGGACATTGTATCACTTTATCGCTACTCAAAATTGACTAAAAATTAAAAATAACAAAAAAAAGAACTAACTTACTTACTCGGGCTGCCTCCCGAGGAGCCCGCTTGTTTAACGTCGGTGGCTCGACGATTTCTTTGTCTTAGCCCTCGATTATTGGCCCCGCCAACTCCAATTCCTCATATGGGGGAATCACTTCTCCATAATATTGCTTGACACGCTGCCCATTTACAACAAACCTCTTCCCTGGTGGTATTGTCTTAATTTCCAAAGCTCCGTTGTTGTAAACTTTTGTTATCGTGTACGGACCTGTCCAACGAGAGTGAAGTTTGCCAGTCATTAGTTTCAATCGCTATGAAAATAAAAGTACCTGCTGTCCGACTTCGAATGAACAGCGAAGAATGTAGTTTTCATGATACATCTTGGTCCGCGCCTTGTAATCTGATTGGCTTTCGTACGCCTCTAAACGCAGCTCTTCTAATTCATTTTGTTTTAACTGTCTTTCTGAACCTGCACTCATCAGGTCAAAGTTACACGATAATAGCCTAATATGTTTTATGTTCTACCTCAACCAGTAGGTGCCAGGCTTTCCTGTAGACAAGACGAAATGGTGTGGTCCCGATCAATGGTTTGTAGGCTGTTATGTATGCCCACAAAGCCTCGTCTGGTCTAATTGACCAATCCTTCCTCGAGGGTTTCACCATCTTCTCCAGTATTGACTTGATTTCCCTGTTTGAATTTCTGCTTGCCCATTTGTCTGCGGGTGATATGCAGTGGAAACCCGATGATGCACTCCAAAGTGCTTGAATATAACCGCAACAGACTGATTGCAGAAATGCGATCCTTGATCACTTAGCCTTTGGTGCTCCATATCTGCAAAATATATTAGTCAGAGAAAATCCACAACAGCTTTGGCATCATCATTCCTTACTGCCTTGCTTCTACCCATTTAGACACATAATCTACAACAACCAAGATATATTGAAAACCAAAGGAAGCAGGAAATGATCCTATGAAGTCAATACCCCAAATGTCAAACACCTCATTTACCATGATAGGATTATGTGACGTTTTATTTCTAGCAGATATATTTCCTACTCTTTGACATCTCTATCACAGTTCTTACAATGAGTATGAGCATCACTAAATAATCGAGACTAAAAAAAATCCACTCTCTAAGATTTTACGTGCAGTTTTAGATGAACCAAAGTGTCCACCACAAGCATGATCATGACAGAAGGATAACACAAAAGGAATTTCATTGTCAGGCACATATCTCCTAACTAGTCGATCAGCACCAACCTTCCACAAATAAGGGTCATCCCATATATAATATTTACTATCATGCTTGAGTTTTGATTTTTGATTCTTAGATAAGTAAGATGGAAATTTACCTCCCACCAGGTAGTTAACTATGTTAGCGTACCACGGTGTTTTCACGTTCACTGTGAAAATATGCTCGTTTGCAAATTCATTCGTAATTGTCACTGCTATCTCCTCGCTCTTTATCCTGCTCAAGTGGTCTGCCCGTATTCTCTATTACCTTTTTGTCCTTGATCTCTACGTCAAATTCTTAGAGTAAGAGAATCCATCTTATTAGTCGCGGTTTAGCCTCCTTCTTCGTCATAAGGTATCTAATCGCTGCATGATCAGAAAACACTATGACTTTAGCACCCAGCAAATAAGAACAAAATTTTTATAGAGCAAATATAATAGCTAAGAGCTCATTTTCTGTAGTGCAGTAATTTCTCTGTGCATCGTCCAGAGTTCTTGACGCATATTGTATCGCTACAGGTTTATTGTCATTCTTTTGTCCCAGCACTGTGCCCACTGCAAAGTCATTCGCATCGCACATGATCTGAAAAGGTTGACTCCAGTCCAGTGCTTGGATAATGGGGGCTGTTATTAAAGCCTCTATGAGTGTCTCAAAAGCTGACTTGCATTCATCAGTAAATTCAAACTGTACATCATTTTGTAGCAAATGAGACAGTGACACTGCAATCTTGGAGAAGTCTTTTACGAACCTGCGATAAAATTCTGTAGGGCCAAGAAAAGACTTGATGCCACGTTGGTCAGTCAGATACGGTAATTTACAAATAAGATCAATTTTGGCCTTATCAACTTC